>OMNN01080652.1:0-15973 GCA_900302755.1 Chromis chromis | reverse complement strand
GGAGGAGAAGGGCCCGTCGTGCTGCGAGGGCCCGACGGCGTGCAGGCCGTGGACCGGGTAATGGTTGTGGGACAATCCCGGGGAAGGCTGCTGGTGTCCCGGGTGTCCGGGGTAGCTGTGGCCGCCGAACTCCAAGAACGCCGATTTGGACGGATCAGTCGGGACTAAAGTGTCCGATATAGAGCTCATAGTCATCATTGGGGTGAGGGGCAGTGATGTGGTGGGAACAGAGGGGTCAGCTATGGCCTCCAGGTGGGGGTCATCATCCGGCAGCCCACCATAAAAAAAAGTCAGCAGACTTTCACTTTATTAATTTTTTTGCGCAAACCAGGGTTTTAAAACTGCTAAAAAACGGCACTTTATTCCTGTTCGGTGAGAAAGGCGGGTGTGAAACGGGTTTAGGTGGGTTTGTCCTCCGCTACATCCCAGCTGAAGGGTCCATAAACGTGACGCTCAGTGTTCAAAACCATACAGTCCAATAGAGAGAGACGAGACGCATGGCACTGGAATGCGAGGACAAAGCCAAAAAAAAAAAATCCTAACAAAGAAACAATAAAAATATATTTAATATCCTTCGAATCAGATTTTTTTCCTTCTTCTCTCGGTCCAGAACACCAGGATCGAGGCTGGTTTCACTCCCGTGTTGTGCAGAGTCTCCTGGCAGCGCAGAGCAGAGCAGTGCAGCGCGTCCCTCCCCTTCAGAGCGCACTGTGCGTCTGAACGGGGCCCTCGCTGCCTCCACTTGGCACAAGCAGCGCGCTCATTGGCTGCAGCGCGGCACCGTGTCACACAAATCACAGGCGGCACCGGCGGCGGACCGGCTCAGCACCGGGAGCCTTTTGGCGAAGAACGAGGCCTGAATAATGTAAAAAGAATTAAGAGAAGAGCAAAAAATTTTTAGCCATTAAAATATAAAAAGTGTGACAAAAATGTACGGACAGTGATTCCCCTTCTGCTGCAATAAAATGAGTTTATTAATAAAAATGACTGAGTAGGTTAATAAATAAAGAGATCAATAAATAAACAATCACACAAGATTTATTTTATTTTTTTTTTAAATATCAGGAGGAGCATTTGTCACTATGATAAATTCCATGCTATTTTATGGAATCTATGGAGCTAAATGACTTCTCGAGGCCTTTAATTCACTTTACATTTACATTATTGCACAGAAAATTAACAGATCACTCATTGTGGGATTTAATATGTCTTGTTTCTCTGGCTAAAGTAAAATAAATATGTATATTTGTGCATTTTTTCCAATTATGTGTGATGATACCAAAGGCAGCAGGCCGCTTAAAATTGTTTGCCAAAAGCAAAATAAGGCGGATCAGACCAAATTATTTTCATAAGCTGCTGCTGAAAGGTCGCAGGCCTTATTATCCAAAGTGTTTTTTATCCAGCACACACTTATAACTGATCCACAGTAATCCCATTTCCTCATTATTGTACTTTGTCATTTTTCCTTTATTGTTTTTTTGGCTACAAAATGAATCGAATAAAAGCGATCCGGTTTTATGTCCAAGTGGAAGAAAAGAACACACACACACACACACACACGCGCGCGCGCGCGCGCGCAGTGAACACACCGCCTGTGGTCCCACATGGGGGGACAATTACGACAAACATCGTCCTTCTTGGAGAAACTCAAAACTTGTGATTTTGGCAGAGCAGCAGCTCGGACACTGTAATTTCCCCTCAACTCACGGTCATTACGCTCATCTGCGGTGGAAATCCCGGACTGAGCTGCTGCGACTCAACTTCCACGTACAGAATCATGTAGGATCACATCAGTGGGATTATCTGATCCAGATACACCACCTAATATACATGTCATAATCTGATATTTAAGTGTATTAACGGTGCGTAATTGTCCAAAAAACTACATTATCTATATGTTCTTTTTTAGTCTTTTATTAAACCAAATTCCTTTTTGTTTTAAAAAAAGAATTACACACATGGATGTAAAGGAAACATGCATTTAGAGAACATCATTATTTTAATTTTAATGCAGCAATAATGCAACAAATCTACCATAAAGGCCCATCTTGGTGAGACTGGCTATACTGGTGGTAAACTGGGGCCTGCGTAAAGAAAGCAATCTTGGCTTAGTTGTTATTAGTATCTCAATTTTATACGTCTTATCTTCCACTACATTTCAGAGGGAAACTAGATTTATTTGACAGCCAGAGATTTTATCCAAACACATAGAAGCTAATGAGCACTGCTCAATTTTAAACCAGTCAGTGTGTAGCTGGGGACTTTTGCCACATTTCAGAACCTTGTCAATTAGCGCATCCCTTTAAAAGAAAACTCTAAATATGAATACAAATTTGATTCAGAGGTGCAATGGGATATGCAGTCTTAGTCAAATTAGACCCACTGTGCTGTCATTAGCATATACACATGCTGGATGAGCGTAGCCAAATCCTGCACTGAATACTGAAAGTCTATCAGAATCTAGCGAAAGCTGGTGTAGTAGTTAAAACACTACAAGTTTAATTCTTGAAACAGCCTCGTCCAGCAATACAGAATTGAACACCCCTTTTTCTCCTGTCATCCCAAAAGAAATTATCCTCCAAATACAGCATCATTGTTAGACACAGTTTAATCTAAATCAAAACCAAATTTAGATAAATGATCCTCAAACAGAGTCGCAATACAGGTAACTGCAAAACTGTGTGGAACATGTTGGTTTTATCAGTCCTAGTTTTTACAGTCTAGTATATCCCATCCTAGACCACCAGGCTGGAAATGACTGGAGTAAACCTAGTTAAAAAAAAGCAAGTAAAAATCCTGATAGTGTATTTTAAATGGCACAAGGCCTCAACTTTCACCCAGTGTGAACCATCTTCAGATATCAACACCACAGCAACAACTTTTTACTTTCTAATAAGACTACAAAAAGGTTTTTCCACTGTAGTCCATTTACCAAAAGGCCTCGCAGCTTTTAGTCTTTTTTAAGTGGGGGGAAAAAAATTGGATAAATGTTAAGAGGTGAAAACTAGCTTAGCCTCGAGCAGCTACAGCAGTAAAAATGCTGCTTAAATACTGATACTGATCATACTTGGGTTTCCAGTGCCAGACTTTCAGTTTTATTGCACTGAGTTGATAGTTTTACTAAGAGATACTTCTTCTGTCGCCTTCATCTATAAAAACCTCACACAATGATCGATACATTTGGGTTTTGCTCGCTTGTGCTTTAAAGCCAAGTGAAGTCGGCTGAATTGAATGTGAAGCATGAATGAGACGAGGGATATCAATTGTTAATGTTAAACATCTCCGATTAGAGTGAAACTCTGCAGCCTTGACAGCAAAGTGTTTGCCGTGCCAGCTGGAAAAAATAATAATTGGAAGGTTGTGCAGACAAAGAGACAGAAACACACACACACACACACACTTACACACACACGGCAGACAGAGATGTTTTGGCATGTTTCTTCCTCTTTTCTCTTCTCCTGCCTCTAGGATCCGGCTTATTATACCAACAGGCTCATGTGTGGAGACTTATTACACATCCCAGCCTGTGCTCCAGCTTTCATCTGCGGCCAACATTCCTCCCCTCCCTGACTTCACCTCTGCAAAGCGCCGGGCACACCCTCCTTCACTGTGTCAATGCTGTTATTTAGTGGCACAGTCTTGCTAAGTCGTCAAATTTTCTTTTTTTTGTTGTTGTTGGGTTGTTTAATACTGACTGAAAGACGAAGCAGTCGGTTGGCAGTGGTACGAGAAAGGTGCAATGTGGAAGCAAAATTATTGGCCTCTTAAAACTCAATTGTGCAAGTCTGACAACTGAGGGTTCTCCTTGACGTGCAGAGCCAAGTTGCCTTCAATCTTGGAAGGTACTAAATATGAAAAGATTCTCCTTAAACCTTTAGTAAATGAAAGCAATTACAAGATTGCATATTTGTCATATTTAACACAAATGTAGTCGATGTATTCTTCTGGCTATTTCAAAGTCGTTTTGGCTCAGTATAGAGATGAATTAACAGTTGACGAACCCTGCTAACACCTCTGATACAACAAGTAACACAAGCTAACAACTGCACTCATGCGACCACACTGATTTGCTGCCCTGCAGGGAGGCAATTTGTCATCCGGTGTCAGGGGGAGATGAGTTACTGTCCGGCAGCGAGAGATGGAGCCGCTTGTGGGAACATCTGCAGGTCATTTTACACCTTCAGGGAAAGTGTGGGTGAGGTACCGATGGGGGCAGATAAACTCACACCATTTCAATGAGATGTCAAAACAATAGCAATGAACCGAACCTATGAACAAGTATTGTGCTGATATCCAAACTCTGGTAGGGTGTATGTAATTCATCCGTGCCATAGAGCTCCATTGTTGTCCCAAAATTAGTGAGTTCATTTACAACCATGAACATACTCAGTGTAGTTATTATGTTAACTCACAACCACTGCCCTTAAATGTGCACAATTGCACCAAATGTGTATTAATCCGCAGCTGAATATAGTCCCTCACAAATGTATTTCTTCTTGTTTGGGTTACATTTGATAAAAGCTATTTTAGAACATTACTGAGCCTAATGTCTTATGTATTCATTGTAGCTGAAATAGACAGAGAGGGCAAGGTGGAAAATACAGTTTTCTAAATGATAATGATTTATAGTAACCAGCTGTCTAGCTTTCTAACTACAAATCTGCTCCTTTTTCAAAATAGAGTGGCTGTGTTCCTACCTTGGTATCAATAACCAGGCAGAAGGCAATACCACATCATCATTTCAGTATTTCTTAGAAAGTCTAGCCCCACATTCTGGGGAGCTGTCACACCATACACCTTTATATACAGTATATAGCATGGACCAGCATGTGCTAAAGCCATCGTGTGCAGTATTGTGTGCTTTGATTAACCGCATAGAGCACCAGCCGGGATTTCAATGTTGATTTTTCGTGAAAAATGTGTTATATTGACTGAATGAACTGAAAGATCCCCTTCTAGTTCTTTTTTCAGCCAGCTTAAATGTGGTTACAACATCAGTGTGTCACAACTTTGTTCAATCATTTGGATAATTTTGTTCAGATGTAGGTTTAAAGAGAGACAAGATTAACTACAGTGTAGGAATTTCTCCAAAGTCGTGTTTAAATTCTGCATATTTGATGTTGCATATGAAATGTGATACATATGGGGGCAGTGGTGGTGCAACAGGTTAAGCCCGTGACTACTGATCAGAAGGTCAGAGGATCGAACCCCACTGCGGCCGCTGTTGGGTCCTTGAGCAAGGCCCTTAACCCCTGACTGCTCCCTGGGCGCTGCACTGCGGCAGCCCACTGCTCCTGCTACTAATATGTATAGTAGGATGGGTCAAATGCAGAAAATGAATTTCCCCAAGGGGATTAATAAAGGTTCAATTATTATTATTATTATTATATGGAACTATATAGGCGGCATGCTGCCTAGAAGCTTCCAGTATTAGGATTTACATGTTCGGCTACTCTGAAGGTAAAATGTGCACTTTGACCTTCCAGTATCAGTAGTATAATGCTGTGGTGGTTGTTCTACTCTACAACAGCTAGTAAGCTCAGTAGGTGAAGGTGTGGGTTGGCAGGTATGATCCCTGCATGGACTATAATGGTTTATTGTTGTTGCCTATAGGTTATTATTTGAACATTAAAGTATTCAAGTCTTCACCATTGCAAACTCTGGAGAAATTTGTTCTAAATGTGAATGTTCAATCACCATCTTCAAATGGTCGGTGAACACACGTTCGCTTTCGTAGTTATTTTTTAAATGTCTTTTCAATGGAAAAATACTCACTGAAACTACAAGAGTGCTTGGTGGCATTTAACATTAAGGCACAACCTAAACAAAAATTACTAAGGCCTTGTGCATGTTTGCTTGATCTTCTGGCCCTGTCTTGGAGAGGCTGCGTAAAAATCAAGTTTTAATTCACACATTTGTTGACACGCTTCTATTACACATATTCTTTAAAAAAAAAATATTATGTAATCAAATGATCTCAAATCAGTTTAGGGAAGAGTGAGGCCCAAGAGTTAATTTGGCCCTAATCTGGCAAAGACATGTCAACAAAAGTAAAAAATATTGTCTCTTGTCTTAAGGACTGTCTTGTTCCATCTCCCAACTCATCACATACTTCTGCTTTGTCAGAACTCCTTGGCGTGACATTTAAAGGCGCTAGGTACTGTTTGGCATCATTTTTCTACACACAAGGTTGTCCAATAGCCCTCTAAAAAATATGTGAACATCAGAAATAGACACCATGAGTCCATAGCCAAATGCTAATGCACACATAATGTAGTAGAAGTGAGAAAGCACTGTGTGAACTTCTTGTGGAAACTCTTTTTCTTTCGTTTCAGTCATTTTGTACGTGCAAAGCATTGCAACACAGTGAATTTGCCTGAGGGGAATCTGTCTGAAAGTTTGAATCATTGTCTTAATTTCTATATTCCACTGAATTGGCACAGCTATGAACATGTGCCTATCGGTGAGGTTAAACAATGTGTTTGATCTAACAGGAGGTTTAGGAGGCGACAGGAGAAAGAAAATACACAGATAGACCAACACATGACCATAGACAGATCATCTCATAACGCTGCATGCCAAGTTCTGGGATATGACAGATGGTAAATGCACAGTTGGTCAACATGAGGGGGAAATGGGCAGATGTAAAGACTTGTATGATTTTAACAAGAATGCTGGGCAAGATGACTGTATGAGCATCTCAGACACCTGCAACGCTTAACGGGTCAGCAGTCACTACTGACCGTGGTCCTGGGAGAGATAAACCATGAACCGCTGACAGGGGGTCAGGTAATGTGATGTCCTCCAATTGCAGGACTTAAATGATCTGCTGTTAATGTCTTAGTGTCTGATACCACAGGGCACCTTCAGAGGTCTCATAGAGTCCATGCCCTGGCAGGTCAGAACTGTTTTGGCTGCAATCAAAGAAGAAAAGAAAAGTATTTCAGACAGGATGTGGTGTGATATGCACTGGTCGCTGGGTTCAAAGTCACGGAGCACAAAGCAAACAGAGTTTTCAAAACTTCCAGCAGGACAGCATCACCTCATCCTTTCAAGCAAGAAACTACAAGTTTGTTGCAAACACCTTAACAATGGCGATGCCTCGTTTCTATTGGACATGTGGGCATATGTCAGAGCATGTTGCACCAAAAGTTCAACATATTCCGGCACTCGAGCTTACCGACGGCTTTGCTCAGCGTATCAGCAAACTGCTCTTGCACGGCACAAGTTATTGAGCTGAATGGGTTTCACAGCGCAGTGGTACCATGTCCTATCCTGTGTGAAAGGGCCACTTGGCAAGAGTTGGCCATACTGTTTTAGCACAGCATAGATACAACAGAATAGAACAGAACTTCTCTGCATGTGCAAGTGGCTTCATTCTATATCGATTTACTTTTTCAAAGATTATAGCACAGGAGAGCTGAAACCGAGAGAGAGACACCTCTAGAATTTTCCAAGAACAATGAGTGCATGTGAACATGTTTCGTGACTGTGACACAAATCACTGACTGATATGAGAACACACACAGAAGAAGAGTTTGCCTGCGTGCACCTCTGTTATCCCGCGAGGTGAGGTGAGGCGAGGCGAGGGGTAAGGTAGACGTTGCCTGTGTGCCTTCTCTGCTAAGACTGTAATTATGGCGTGCCATTATGGAGCGCAGAACAAAGGCGAGCCCTGCAGCTCTGCAGCAGCCGGAGAGCAGGGGATGTACTGCTGCCTCTATTCACACTGCAGTTAATAACAATACTCCTCAACGCACTGCAGACAGCGCGGCGTCAACCCTCCCACGTGTGTCTCCTTAGGTGTGTATGTGTATGACACACAAGAGGGGAGGGAGGAGGGAGGGTGTGTGTGAGACAAAGACAGAGAAAGATTGACTGTGATGGGTTTGCATGTTCATACTTTGCATATGTTGTACATGTATGCAAGAGAGTACAAGTCGAGGTTTCAAGTGCACCTCCGGTTATCTGCCGCTGTGATGCTGCAGGTTTACTGAGCCAAGTTCATGTGTAAAATGAGCCAATCGTCCTCTTAAAATTAAGGAAAGGGTAGCAGGTTTTTGGGTGCATGGCGTGCTTCAATCCTGTGCATGTCAACAGAAAGATGCAGCTCTTTTATTCAAGCAGAGACTGTGTGTTTTGTTGCAGAGTTAGAGATGGAATGGGTGTCCAATGGGTCGTTTTCACAGCAGACGTTTTGACTTGTTGCAGGAAAAAAAAAAAAAAAAACAGGTGTTACTGATAGCATTAGCTTGTGTCTTTTCAGGTGTCCCAGTAAGCCATGACAGTGTGACAACGATCCACTGCATGCAATACTAGGACCCTAAAACTGAAGCATAACATGTCAAAATGGTCAGTAAGCCCCAGAAGTCTCCAATATTTCAGTTAGATTTCAAGTTGTCTTCCTCAACTGGTAAACTTTAGGTCTAACTCTAGGTGAAGAAAACAATTACAACTCCATAGATATGGGGAGGGTTACATCCGTGCTTTTTGCTAGTTACATCTACAGGGAAATCCACTAGGATTTGTTGTACAGCATGACACAAAATGGCATCTAATAAATCGAAAAATGTGGAGCTTACAAGAGCATAGTGTCTTACATGACACTACGGCAGATTAAGGATATTAAAGTTGTTGTTGTCTCGTCAATTTGTGAGGTATTTTTTCATAAATGTACCGCTTGAATCTCAGAAGATGGGTAAAAAAAAAACCTGAACACTGCCTTATACAAGGTGAGGAGCTCGGACAACCCAGAATATGGTGTAAAAAGATGTTTCAAGAAGAGTCACTGCTCCTTTATGCCACTGTGGTAAACCTAGAAGTCACTGGAGGGATTACATATCTCATCTGACCCTTCATCTCCCAGGAGGAATAAGAAAACGTTGCTTATAGCCAGCTGGCACCGTGACCTGACTCTAGACTGGTGAAAGAAAATGGATGGATTGCCCTAAAATGGCTTATTAATAAATAGGTTTGCTTATTAGTTGTAGTCTTGACATCTAAACTTTTAAAACTTCTCAGATAGATTGTTTGATTAACTGTGACTGATCCAAAAAAAGATAAATAATTCAATATTTAAGCAGTAACTCCAGATTATTTTATGCTTCATTGTAGGGATTTAGACAGTTGAAGAGCTGCACAAAACGGCATCTATCAAGATCATACTTACGAGCTCCCTGCAGCTTAAGGCGACTCAGTCCATCCCTGAATGGAGATCCCTCATGCACTTAGCAAAATGGTTGCACCAGGAGGTTAACTTGTGTTGTCAGCCTTCGCACATTGTTTTGTGTGACTGCTCATTTTCCTGAATCTCTGCAATGAAGAAAGAAAGTGCAAAGTTAGCACCACCAACAGGAGTCACATTAATGGGATATCCTTAATTTTAAAGAAGTACCCAAGTCCAAATTTAAGTCAGAATTGTCTGTTTTCTTTTATACCCAACTAGTCATGTCACAACCCCTAGGATTTATCGTATCTACAGCACAATACTGAACTGCTTAAACATTGGTTCATTCATATTATGAATCTAATAATGTTATTTTTAATAATGCATCAGCCACAGAAACTGTTTTACTACAGAGTATTTAAGATTTTAATACATTAACAAAATGACCTAGATACTTCCACCACTGGCATTCACACTTTAATACACTGATTATATACTAGGTTTTAACAAAGCCACACTGATTGCATAACTGTCTAAATTGAAAAGGTATATTTATAGTGCTGGTCACACCAGAAAGTCTTCTGCGAGTGTTTTGCATTCTGTAAATATGATGTTAACACTGTAAAAGGTTGTCATATAATTTCAGCATACAGACAATGCTCTGGAGGAATGCAGGACATGTGGTGTAACCATTGCGCACATGCAAACACAAAAGTATGTCTGCGCTATAAGTTTCGCCTCAACAACAGCAACAACAGTCCAGAAAAGACGTGTTTGAAATTATTTTTTACATCAAAACATAAAGAGACTTCATCAAAAATGACATCATATAAAGTGAAGTCCCTGTGAGGGTTTACTATGCATAGCTGATACTCTGTTTAGATAGCCTGTTAAACTCTGTTGGCATTTACACGCTGAATCGAAACATGAGCTGGCTGTGTTCAGGTGCCAAAACAAGTAACGGCAGTTTGCAGCGTGGGAAATTCATTCCAGCTTGTCAAGTCAAACATTATGAATCTTAGTTTAATTAGATTTTATATAGAGTCAAAACCTCGAAACACAGAAGAAACTGAAATCCTCTTAACCAAAATGTTTGGTGAAGGCAATATTGCAATACCGCAGTAACTGCATTACTAAAATTAAACTCTCATTTAGCATGCAGGCTGACTTTTTGAAGCTGTCTGACCATTGCATGAACTGCAATGTCTACACACACACAAAAAAAGAAAAAAGAAAGAAATAAGATGAAAGAGCAGATGATAACAGTTTCAGCAGCTGTGTTCTCAGATCTTGCCCTCACCCTCCAGTTGACCCCAGAGTATTTATGAACCAATTTTAGCTCGTCTACTACGACAGAAAAAATGTCCAGGGGAAAGTGTAGCATGTCTTAATTGACAGAGGGACCAGATGCAGTGACTCTTTCACAGAGAGAAGCTGTCTGTGCTGATGAACAGCCAGAATTTCACTTTTAAAGAGCTCGCCCACTGCTAATTTTGTCTCATTCAGTATGTAAAGCCAAATAGCCACATTTCTTCTGCAACATTAGCTCCGCACCCTAGTTGCTATGTTAAAAACTGAAATGTACACTCACTAGCTTCTACGCTATGCTAACAAAAACTTAGCATAGCCAAATATGTAAAGCCATACAGCCACATTTCTTCTGAAACATTAGCTCTGCACCCTAGCTGCTGTGTTAAAAACTGAAATGTATACTCACTAATTTTCTATGCTACCAAAATGTTTGCATAGCTAGCCTTTCAGCTCACTTGGGCCTTGAAAGATATGAACAGACATCGAATAGTCACTGTAGTTTATGAATTATTAATTAAACTCATACTGTCCTGTCACCTTAAATACTCATGAGTGCACCAAATGTGAATTAATCTGTAGCAGAAAATAATCAGTAACAGATGCTTCTTCCTGTTTAATTGGCATTTGACAAAAGCTAGAGTGCCCAACTGTTTTAGGAAATTACTGAGCTTAATCTCCAGTGTCTCTATGTGAAAGAAGAATTAAGCCATGGTGACGTCACCTAGTGGTTTGTGGATTACCGTTTGGAAGCCTCAAGTTTGGAATTTGGTTGAAGCCATCTTGATTTTGAGGTCGACTTCAATGCCTGAGCTACACTGAGGGGCTGCATGCATACACACAGTTTAAGCTAACCGGTGAAACCAATAAAACACCAGTGGAGGGTAAGATACAACAACTAAACTAAACTCAAACCAGGCTAAATGACAAATAAACACTCACCAGACATTTTAATATGAACTGTGTTTAAAAGAAACTAAATGAAATCAGCAAGTAATCTTTTAAAGTTAACCATATTACAAACAAACTTAACACTTCCTTAGTCCTCTCCTCCCTTTTTCCACAGTCACTTGGTACAGCCCATTGCCCAGGTGAATCTATTTGACAATACTCATGGTCTCCATCCAATCTTTTAGTTTGAAGGCTATCACTTCCCAGGACCAGCAAAATGGTAATTCCCAACAAAGAAATATGCATTAAATGTATTATGAGTACTGTATTTCAGAATGTCAATGTCAGATACTGTTGAGATTGAGCCTGACTTTAACCTCAAACTAGTTTTTCCCATTTGATGTGCAGTTTAATGAGGTTTGTGCTGCCTGTTTAATTAGATGAATAACCAAAGATCTGGATTCAGGATGATTGGTTGTATTTTTTTGCATTTAAAAAAGTACCAAATAACACCATGTCCTTATCTCCCCTTCTTTAACAGTCACTTGGTTCAGCCCAGGGCCCAAGTGAAGGCATTTAACACAACTCATAGCCTCAGTCCAGTCTTTTAGTTTGAAGGCCAGTGTCAAGTTCTTCAGAATTTTCAGCCGTGCCCAAACTTGAAAGGGCCTGTTGGACTTGTGAAGGACACAAAGGGACAACTCTTTCCTTCCTGGTGTTTTATTGATGTAATGATTGTGGTTTAAGTTGAAAAATAAAGCAGGGCATCGTTATGAATGAACAGAATTGTAGAATTGTTAGGTTGATAACCTTAAACAAACAGAAAGAAAAACACATTAGTGTTTCAGAAACTTACATAATGTCAATACTACATATTTCCCTCTAAATTACAACAAAAAACACAATTTCCACCGATAGGCCCAGTTATTAGAATAACATAAACATTTCATCAATACCAAACAATCCACAACATACTTATTCTAGTCAAATTAAATCCATGCAAACATAAATGGAGAGAAATCATAACTAAACATCATCCTGGTTTCAATCCCCTGGACCAGCAGAACGGTAACTCATGAAAGAAACTGATATTAAAACAAATGTCTGATTTCATGTAAATTATAAACCTGAATGTGTGAAAAAAATGACAAATTAGGGTGAAAGTGAGGCTGAGTACGCAGCACTTTTGGCTGCTGGTGTGGCTGGGCCTGAGTCCATCACAGGCCCCTTGTGACATTACTTGTAATTGTACTATGGCATATTTTTAACAAACTTTGGGTCTCCAAAAGTGTATAAAATTACATTTACTGTCAGCAACCTCTGTTATACATGACATCAACATTGCTATGATGCATGCTGTGCCCTGTTTTTGCTTGCAGCATTGGTTATTCTTGATTTCATTATTGTAGACTGAGTTGTCAAATTTTGACATCAGGTCAATAATCACTTTTTTTTATTTTATTTTTTTAACATTTGATTAAAGAAGTGTGAGTGAAATTGCATCAGTCTGTAAGCCTCTACTTGTGGACAGCATTTTATGACATAATTCTCCACTAAATACTACTTTATATTTCTCATTGTGCACGCTGCCACGCTTGTGCTTGTTTCAGTCAGAAAATGTTGCCTGTAAATTACCTCTGTTAAACTCCGCTGAGCCACTTCAAAACAATGAAATACCTCGTAATTATAATTATCACCACTGTGGTCAAACAGTTTTGAAGTGGTACCGGGATCGAGGCCAGAAACATATCCTTTTGTTTTGCTCATACTGAACCCCCTCGAGCTGGTAGGTATTCATTGTATTGTTCAAGAGCACTTCAGCAGTGTTGGTGTTTGCCGACAAGTACGCTTTAAACCTGGGTCATAGTAGTGGGATCCAAAAGTCCAAGAGCAAGTGTGAATATATTTATGTTTTGCATCGGGTTAAATTTAATTAAAAGCTTTTTAATGATTCTCTGAAAACTGTCCATGAATTTCAGAATATCTCCATTTTGTTTGCGCCTCTTTTGCCTTAAAGACATCAGCACTCCACCTGCATGGACCTGATAAGTGTTGTTATCTAACCATGATGTGACAAAGTACCAAAGAGCTTCATGTCATGTCAGGAGTGTTTGTCTTTCTTCGTCTTCAAAGGCCCCTTAAATGTTCAGTAGGGTTGTGGTCAGGTAACTGTGCAGGAAAGTCCATGACAGTCAGCACTCCTTGGTCGTCTTTTGGTCTTCAAGTCAAAGCTTGGAGGTGTGTTTGGGCTTATTATCCTGCTGCAGCATAAATCCTTCTCCACAAAGATGCTAACCAGAGGGTGGAGCACGTTTCTGAAGAATGGAGAGCTACTTGTCCTTCATCAGGGTGGAGTTGTTCTTCTGCAGGTGTCCAGAGTAGCAAAACACCCCCAGGCTTGAAGATTCCCAGAACCATGTTCCAGTGTGGGGTTGATACACTGTGGTATCATTCTTTCTCTCCTGTTGGTGTTCTTACAAACACCCCTCTGTAAATCAGTAAATGGGATTTTTTTTTCTCCATCAGCCATTGTGAAATGCTGCTATGTCCAAGTTCACCCCAAATGTTTGTGCTTGAGTTAACATGTCAGTTGTTGGCTTCAGTTGGATTGCTGACCTAGAAATATAGCAGAGTCTGTGTCAGATGTCAGAATGTCTTTTTCAAATGTTTCTAAATCAAAGTTTCTTATATTTTCCAGCTTTTGGATCTTGGATTCTTGCAGACCTGGGAAGGTCAGGATATGTACAGCACATCATACAGACCTTTGCGTAGTTGCAGATGCCGAAAATATAAGACTTTACGTTAGCAATCAGCCTTACCTGCCATCTATGGAGCTCCCTCTAAAGCTGGATAGACGCTGCTTGACTTAAGCCTGATCTTAACCCAAAACTAGCAGACTCATTTTAGAATCGGATGGAATTTCTCCAACATCAGTCATCGTTTGATGTGCAGTTAAATGGGGCCATGATGTCTGAATTATTAGATTATTAATCAACAAATTGAGTTTTGACTGATGACTCATTGGATTTCTGGCATATCAAGTCTGGTTGTCTGTGTTGCATTTTGAGCAGTTCCAAAATCAGATTTTCCACCGTAACTACTGGCAAGAACCATTATCAGCTGTTCCAGTCGGAATAGAAATGAAGCCCCAAGGAACGGTGCAGAGATTTTTAGCGCATTAGCCAAAGCGTCTTCCAACTTCCGTGTTCAACACCTTATGTAACAGGGTCGAATTGTACAGTAACAATGTGTACATATAAATTGTATGATTATTGATATAATTACCCAAAAACTGTGTGACTGTAACTTTATTTTATTTGTTTGTTTTGGTTTATACCTGACTGTTTAATCCTCCAAGTCTGTGGAACCTTGGTCTAAGTTTGTTCCCCTACGGGTACATTATTGTGTAACACTGCCCTCTATAAGCGACGTTCTCGCGCCAATTCTCTTCCCTTTTGTACCGATCTCCGTGGGAGAGGGGCATGTTTGTGGTCACTAACCGGAGGATTTTCTGTGCTTTTACACTGTTTTGTCAGGAATAAAGCACTTTAAATGAGACCAACGTCTGAATCATTCCAACACAACACAGAGTCAGACACGCCAGTTCGATTCAGTGCAGTAACCACCGGTTACACTTGGTGCCGTGAAGAGCCGAGGCACCACCGGTTACATGAGTCTTGTGGTTTTGGATCAGGAACCGGTCTAATGTGGTCTAGGTGCAGAAAATTGTGGTGAAACGTCCCTTTTTGCATTTTCACAAATTGAATAAAGGTTTCACAAATCAAAAAATGTATTTTAAAGAGTCTTCATCCTCTCTGGAAACATTTTAAAGTGTTACCCTTAATGTTAAACACACAATCATATAATTATGAGGCATTATAAACAGGATCGAGCGTTCACCCGTTGAACTTAAGTTTCCCTTAACTTTTCCCTTAACTCCCGAATCGGAAGCTGAAAATCGGAAGCTAACTTCAGCCTCATAATAACAACAAGAAAATAAAAGTAAAGACCCTGGGTAAAAGTTTGTGGGTTTTTTAGAGTGCACTCTTAGCTTTTTAAAGTTCTTTTAAGCAAGCTTGCAATGATTTTCTTGAAGGACATTGGGCTAATCCAATTAAATCTCTCAGCCCTCCTCGGCCTGGCTGACTGGCCATTCGGCACAGCCCATCGACACATCCCGTTGGTTAACTGTCAGTCAGGGCCTGTCAATCACCCAGTTGCTGGATGGGCGGAGCTAATAGAGTCACGACATGTGAGCCGAAGTTATGGGAGCAGTCTGACATGGAAATCAACCACCGTAAAAACGCCCCGGTGGCGCTGAAAAGCAATGAATGAAAAAATTAAAGCAGTGGCAGGAGAGTGAAGTGTTTCCCCTTTGGTCACGGTGCCACTTCATTTCTTGTAGTTAATTGTAGTTACTTGTAGACAACTTCTAGTTACGTGTGCAGTTACTTGTGCAATGAAAATATGACGATGATGAAGAATTTCTCGCTGACACTGTCTTCTTTATATACAAAAAATAGATTTATTAAAGAAGGTACAGCATCTGCAGGCTCCATGGTTTAGCCTGGGTGTGATCCTCAGCCCAATGAAATCAGCACACACACC
>OMNN01080624.1:0-16945 GCA_900302755.1 Chromis chromis | reverse complement strand
TTGGAATACCGTAAATGTCACCGTTTGTGCTATCGGAAAAAAATCCAATGGTTTCTGAAAGCTGAGGCGTTGCGCTTTACAGCCAATATGGTGTCATTACGGTAATTTCATTCGTGCCCCCCCAGGAATCCGCTGGATAAAATTACCGTAATGACACCATATTGGCTGTAAAGCGCAATGAAAAAATGGGCACCAGCACTCACAGGACATTTTCTTACCTTTTTGTAATCAAAATAAGAAAAAAAGACCAGGTGGACATTTTGAGGCTCAGGTCTTAAAGGGTTAAAACAACAGACCATAAACTTACCTGACTAATATATATATATTAAGTTTTATACCATAAAATATCATTCATTACATAAATTACTTCATTCAAATATTAAGGTTTAGGCCATACAATATTATACATCAGAAAGGTCAGACTGATCAAATGAAAAAGGCTTTTTGATCATAGTGTTTTAAAGAAATACTTGAGAAACAAATAAGCTTCAAAAGAGAAAGAAAGTGTGCTTCTGGCTGCTGTTACATAAGTCATAAAAGCAACTTATTGCAGGCAGGACTCTACTGAGGACAACACCAAACTGCAGCAGCCTCATTTGCATGATATGTTACTACATTTACTGGCAAATGGGACACCAAACTGCTGCGTGCACTTTTCTGTTCTGCTCAGTGGTAGCGGCTTGAATTCCTCAGAGAGAGAAAGGAGGATTTCAGACAGTCAGATGAGGGTTCTGTTCTTCTCATTCGTTTCTGTGACTGAAACTCTGTGTAAAATGTGCTCGCTGAGGTTCGCTGCTCTCTGTAGCTTTAACTGTGAAACGCTGCCTCCCTCTCTGATCTGGTGCTTCCAAATTTGTCCTTTCACCAGAGCTTACACCAAGGCCTTCATTATCTCTCTCTATTCCCTTCACACGCACATGCACACACACACACACACACACACACACACACTGGACTGTTTGGATACACACTTAAAGTATGCAGACTGGAGGGATTCCTAAAACTTGCAAATGCATCACCCAACTGTTTTGGTAGAGAAGCAACAGAAGGCATGAAGTTTTATGGAAATGCACTGATGATTTACTTCAAATAAAGTGCAAGTAAACTTGTGTCACGTGAGAATTAAGAATCTATCTCTGTAGATTTACACCATTTTAACCCATATAACCTATTTATACACATAAAAAAATAAAATTTTAAAAAAAGTCTGCTTTGCCTTGTTTAGACAGCACAAAAGTCCTTGCTTTGTTAGTGAACAAAGTATAATTAGGTGTAGTATTTTAACGCTGCTCCATCGTGAGAGACTATACTCACATTCACTTACAAACCAAACTGAGCTTTCAGTAAGAAACTGATGCTATGTGGCTCAAATCTTCCAGTCTAATATGATACATACACAGTTTATGACCACAAGAATGGAAGTTTTGCCATGTAAAATTCAGGGCTTGATTTGCTCATTTGCTCATAAGCTAATAAATTTAAGAGCGCATTAAGAATTTTACGGTTGGAATGAATATCTATCAGATAATGTGGTGTTGTTTAAATCCAAAAAGGAAGACTTGGATGTTAAATGTTGAAACTGTTGTTTTAAATAATCTACCCTTTATTGATCCCCTTGGGTTCCTTCCTTCTCTGCATTCGTCCTATTCAAAGTTAACCTTAACTATACATACTAGGAGCAGTGGGCTGCCGCGGTGCAGCGCCCAGGGAGCAGTCAGGGGTTAAGGGCCTTGCTCAAGGGCCCACAGTGGTGGTGACTGGGACAAGAGGTCACTCTCACTTTCCCACCTCAACCTCTTGCCAGTCCAGGGACGTGAACCGGCAACCTACCAGTTACAAATTTGCTTCACAAACCACTACCACTGCCCCTTTGCCATAAGTACTCAGTGGATGAGAATAAAATAGTTATCAAGTCCAACACTGTCTATAACACTGCAATATATCACACTGATGAAGAAGAACAGGTAGAATGTGAATCCAACCAGTGCCGACGACAGCCTGGGCCCAGTCTGAGTGACATCAGACAACCTCAAGGGACAAGATGAGGGACAAAGTCAACATATTTTCTTGAGTCACTGTCAATCTTTAGATCAATTGAAACTAGGGTATGCAAATTAAGACAACTGTTCCATCCGCATGCAACGTTGATTATAAAGGGGTGGAGCCAACTGAGAAAGTTGGTGGCACCAGTGTCATTAGTGGAAAAGGCAGTGTGGAGTCCTGTACAGAATAAAGTGCAATCACTTATCATGTAGCTTCAGCCTAAGCAGATCTCTTTTAGGTATTTATTTATATGGCTTTTCACGAGTAAACCAGAGCTCTTTGTTCCAAGCTCTTTGTTCCAAGCCTCTCCATGTTCGCTCACAAGATTTACTGGAGAGAACAATTTAGTGTGCAATAAACTGCAGAGTTGCTGTTTAGTTCCTGGTATTTTTAATTAAGTGTGTAGCTGGCAGATGGCGATGTCTTTCATTTAGAAACAGTTAAGCTGCAGGCTGTTAAAAACAAGATTTAAGTCTGACTTTTATCACAGATCTGGCCAAAGTCTTTCAAATAGTGAGGGGAGAAGAAGGGAGTCTGAAAAAAAGACAAGTGATATCAGAATCCACATCACCCCAACACGCCCCCATCTCCTCAGAAAGTTCTGACAAGTACCAAAATAACATCTTTAAATTTGTCATATTTTTTGGGGGGTTTTATTTTATTTTTTGGAGGGAGGGGGTTATTTGTTGTTGTTTGTTTTGATTTAATTTGACCATGGTTTTGTTGGGCAGGCTTTCTTTGTTTGTTCATATATTCAGTTTAGCAATACTAACATCTATAAAGTCTTTAAAATTACAAACACTAAGTAAAGACAGCCAAACCTTTCCTCAAGTCTCTAAAATATTCCATCAGAATTTTTCAACATTTTATTTTTTCATTTAATCTGACAGTTATATTTGAAGACTTGGATTAAAAGCTGTTCAGCGAGACAGAGTGAAATTGGGGGTAGAGAGGAGAGTGACATGCAGCAAATGGTCTTGAGCCGGACTCAAACTCATGACCGCTGCTGGGGGACTGAGCCCACGTGGTATCACCTTAACTCAGTGAGCTAAACGGCAGCCCCACACTGCATTGTATTTCCCAATATGAAGATGTAAATACTGTCCCAAAGCATTTTTTTTTACACATATCCCCCCCAACACCTTGGGGAACAGTACTGTGGTGTACTTTCCACAGCTCACATTGTTCATCTTTCCGCCATTCCTTTTAGTATGTGATCATTTTCATGACCATGCCATGTTGTTGTGAAACCTTAGTTCACATGTGACACATATGATATAACACAGAGCCTGTTGAACATGTTACCAGGGCAGTGTTTACTGAAATAAACAAAGAAAGCCACATATCGTGCGCACTGAAGCGAGACGTAAATTTCTAAGCCTATTATCGCTGAACTAGAATACAGTTAATAGAGCACAAGAAGAAAAATGAAAAAAATGACTCAGCGTGTACTTTTGCAATCAAACAGTTTACATTGCTGAGTGCGTTGTATACACTGTTGTGTTATAATGTTCTATAACCAGAAGTCTGGCTACACTGGAAACCTCTCTGTGTTGTGTGGAAGCACCTGTGTACAAAACGGTTTGTTTGTAAGTGCAGAAGATGTCTCTGAGTCAGAATTCAAGTGAAAACTGGGGAAGATAAATTGGAGTTTGATGTACTGAGTGGTTTAGATTACACGGGTAGTCCTGCCAAGGTGATTTCACCTCAAAAATCTGGTGTTATGGCACTTTAAAAAAAAATCTATATTACACTCTCTAAACTCTGAGCAGTTTCTGGATGTTTTTTGCTCCCCTCACGGTGGGCTCACTGCAATATAAAGTTCTGAGTCACTAGTGGCTTCACAGTTGCACCAAGAACCTTTTAGTTATTTACAAAATCTGGTTAGTGTAAATTATTTATTTTAGGGGGGATTTTTAAATGACATGTGTAGAATAAAGTTGGGCGGCTGTGGCTCAGGTGGTAGAGCGGGTTGTCCACTGATGGCAAGGTTGGCGGTTCGATCCCCCCCCCACCCCCCACATGCCAAAGTGTCCTTGGGAAAGACACTGAACCCCAAGTTGCTCCCAATGGCAGATTAGCACCTTGCATAGCAGCTCTGTCACCATTGGTGTGTGGATGTGTGTGTGAATGGGTGAATGAGAAACACATTGTAAAGTGCTTTGGGTACCACTAAGGTAGAAAAAGACGCTTTATAAGTGCAGTCCATTTACCATTTAAAGTGCCTTTAAGTGAGGATTTGGTTCATTTCCCATGTTACACATGATCAGTTCAATGACCACTGAAAGTTGAAAATCTGATCTGTTTTTACAGTTTCTGGCTGATACATTCAATTCAATTCAATTTTATTTATATAGCGCATATTTACAACACGTCATCGCATGATATACATGTAAGACAACATGCTTTTCAAACCCACCAGTGGTTTGGGGTTTCAGGCGGTTAAACTAATTTGTGGCATTTTAAAAATCTAAAGTTGTCCTCCATAAAATATGCATTATGCATGTGCATCTACAACAACTGGCTGGAGGCGTGGCCCTCTGCCTCACATTACAGAGGAGCTCCATAGCTCGGCAGGTTGGTGTTTCTGATAAACAAAAAGACAGAAACCTGGGCAGGTGAAGTGGTTTGGTGAAGTCATGCAGAAACGCAACATCTTTTCGAGGCCTGCACTAATTTTAATTGTAGCCTGAGGTCTATTAGCTTCACTGCATCAGCCTCATAACAATGCACAGGTTTTTGTTTGGACACAGCACCAGTAATCCTACCAGTCAAACTGTGTGTCACATGTATTAGACAAGTTGAAAGTGATGCTGTGTCTGTTGGTATGATGTTAATGCAGATTAACAAATAAACCTGAGGCTACCCTAAAAATTGTGCAGCCAAAAAAAGATGGTGTATGAACACACTGACCTATAGTTGAAGAATTTATGCACATTGAAAGTTACAGTCTCATGTACCTCATCTTGTTTCCTTTATTGGAAAGCACTTTGGGTCAAAGTCTGTTGTTTTAAATGTGCTATATAAATATCAACTTGACTTATGTGCTGAAAATTTGTATCTAATGTTGGGTTTTAAATTTGAGGGGAAAGGTTTAGCTGATTGGATATCTGGGGAGAAAAAGTTGGAGTAAAGCTTCCCTAAGAAAAACATAAAACACATTAAACTCATTGAAAAATGCATTTCTCTCTACAAGGTGCTAAAACATTGCATGACTAAAATGATCACTAAAATGTCCTAACATCGATTTCAACTGTGTTTTCTACAATGCTGAGAACTGCACTGTTCACATCAAACAATAAAAAAAAATCCAAAAGTTTGTAGTTTGAAGCCTCATAGCCAAATTATGTAACAGCACAAGTTGTAAAACCTTCATTTCATGATTCTTCAACCAGTTGATGAACTATTGCCAAAAACTTTGACAAAACCTAAAAAGACATTTCACACAGCCCTGGACAATCTAAACGGGAACACCTACTGTATTACAGTATTTAAATATCACCTCATAGCACTTCACATACTCAGATGAAGACCTTACTAACTTTAATCAGGGAACCCAACAAATCCAAAGTTTCCTTTGGATTCCCTTTCAGCTGTACTACAATGAATGCAGTGAAGTAAAAAAGTCCAGTATTTGCCTCTGAATTGTAGTGGAGTAAAAGCAGAAGAAAACTACAAAAACACTTGGAGAGCGCAGACGTCCCCAAGCAGCTCACTTCCACCCATATTGTGATTTTCACCCTATGTTATTGTCCTACATTCACTTTATATACACTAATTCCTGGATCCAGATGGTAATCCAGAACATCACCAAAATGTAATCACCTGTTCCTTGTCCCATTATCAACATTTCCTGAAAATTCCATTAAAATCCGTTCAACAACTTTTCAAGTTATCTTGCTAACAGACAGACAGACAAACAAACAAACAAACAAACAGATAAACGGCAGCAAAAACATAACCTCCTTGGCGGAGGTAATAACGGTAAACTGCTTGGGGAGGGATCTCAGGACTGCATTATAAGTACCTGGTAAGTGGTGTCGTAGCAATAGCTGTTCCAGTTAAACATAGACAAGATTGACATGCCTTAAGGTGTGAATGATGGTGACCCTGCCTGGCGAGAGGTGGTTCAAGGTGTCAAAGGTGATGAAACTTCGTGAGGAGGGACAACTCAAGGTGTTAATTGTGGTGAAACTGCCTGAGGATGGCTCTCAGGACTGAGTTATAAGAGTTTGATAAGTGATGTCCTAGACTTCCTCCTCTGTCCAGAGATAGTTATTGAATATAGACAGACTCACATGCCTTGAGGTGAAAATGGTAGTGAAACTACCTGGGGAGGGATGACTCAAGGTGTTAATGACAGTGATACTGCCTGGGAAGGGATGACTCCCCACTAGTCAGTTAGAACTTAAGAAGCCTTTTGCATAAAGGTGAAATGAAATGTCTTCAAAAACCAAGAAGTACAACTGTCTTCCACTGAAACACTTAGGATCCGTGTGACATGGATGACTGAGAGTCTTCAGAAATATCTTGTAAAACCAAATGTTTTGCTCTGTTACTTATTCCTTTAAATATAGCAGTGGATGGAAATGCAATAATTCAAAATTTCTTATGCAGATTTTCTTGAAATCGGATTAAACTGTGCAAGTAAACCTGTTATATTTCATCACAGTGAGGTAAAAACATGCCATAAACCAATACATGTCTGTCCTTGTGTAAACAAGAAGTGGCTGATTCGTGTCACAAGAAGATTAAGCTGAAATCTTCTTGTGTTCGGACGTCCGGCGCTGAGATCTGTTATCAATCTGTTATTAGCTCAGATGTAATAGGAGGCCTGCCACCTCATTCACCTAAATGAAAACTGCTCACACAAGCTCCTGTGGTTTTAGGTTCATAGAGTTCGTCTGCCGGATCCTTGAAACATGAAACTTGAAACCATAAAAATACTGATCCACAGATTATCGTTTTCATCAGTGGAAAACCACATATATACTCCTAAACTACACTGCAAGAAAGAAACAAAAATGTAAATGTGTATGATAAGAGAACAAATTAACTCAAGAGGAAGGAAACAGTACGTAGATAAACACCTTACATGTCAAATGACTGTAATTGTAGCACCTCTGAGAAACTGCATTATTTCTAAGTTGACCAGTAGTGCGTGTCCTCTCATAAACAATAAAAAATAAATACTTCATAAAGACTGTATTTGAAAATACAGGACCCAAATGTAGAAACTCAGTTCAACAAAAGTGAATTGATCTGTGATCAGTGAAACTAAACTGAGTCAACCTGTGATTTCCAATGAGCCTAACTGCATGAACATGGTAATAAAATGAGCAATGAACAACAGAAATGACTCTGTTTTGTACGTATTCGCTGTGTCTATCTATATGTCTGCATCATGGCTTCATATCAAAAGGAAATGCCAGAGGAACTAAAAAATCTGATTGAAAAAACATGGAAAAGGATGCAGGAAGATCAACCAAAAATAGTGAAACACAGTTGCAAAAGTAATCAGGAGGTATAGAGGGAGTCGTTGGACCACTAATCAGAGCTGCAGTGGTCCTCCTAAAATGACTCCACAGACAGTGCACTAGTTTCACAATCTAGCTGTAAAAACAATCAGCAGCTGTTTCAGACTTGGCACAGGGGTTATCAATGGAAATCAGAGTTTCTATGAGGCTCAGACAGCGTGAAGACACTTCATAACATCAACCTCTATAGACGGAGGACAAGAACAAAAACTTTGTTTGCTCTTTGGCACAAAAGTGCAAGGTGAAACTTTGCTAAAGAACATGAAGCCTGTTGAATGTTGGGAGAACATTCTTTGATCAGATAAGACTCAGATAAATTTACTGGGCTCAGATGTTATCCAGCATGTTTGATGTGACCCTGACCAGGACTACCACATAGTCCTGACAGTGAAGAACGGAGGTGGGAGTGTGATGATATGAAGCTGCATGAGTGCAAAAGGTGTTGGGGAGATGACATTTATTGATGGCACCATGCCTGTGTATATACCAAATTAATAAGCTACTTGATGTACCGTACTATTCAACTTAGAAGTAATCTGATTACTGTGAGGTGATACAATTTAGAATAATTTGTGCAGGGGTGTACTTATTTCTGTACTATAGGAATAATAATTTACAGATTCAGAGTATTGCTGGGAATCAAAGCAGTTGAACGTCAAAGGGGACAGAGGAAGTCAAATTACAGTCGCTGCTAATTAATCTTTTAAACTAGCTAAAGTAAGTGAGCTAAAGTAAGACAGTTATAGTTAGCAAGCCAAAGTTAGTCAGTTAAAGTTAGCCAGCTAAATTTAATGAGCCAGATAGTTGACCAGCTAAAGTGGAAGCTAACGTTAGTGAGCTAAGGTTAGTCAACTAAGGTTAGCCAGCCAAAGTAGGCCAGCTCAAGATAGCCAGTTAAAGTTAACTAAAGATAGTTAGCCAGCTAATTTCAACTAGCCAAAGTCCCTTTGATACTTTGATACATTTTTTCAGTGTTGGAGAGCTAAAGGTAATAAACTAAATTAGGCAAACCAAAGTTAACAAGCCAAGATGAGCCTGCTAAAATTAGCCAGCTAAATTTAAATTTAGTAGGCTAATTACTAAATTTGACAAAACACAACATATGCCGGTTTTGCTGGTCACCAGCCTTGCTGGTCTATGCTGGTTTTTCTAGCAGGGAAGCCAACCTTAGCAAGTCAAACTACAGCATAAAAAATGTGTCGGTCTGATTCAGTCTTGGACAACTAAAGCTATTAACCTAAAGTTAGTGGGCCAAAGCTAGCCAACTACAGTAAGCAAGCCAAAATTAGCCATACAAAGTTAGCCAGCTAAAGTAAGCGTGCCAAAGTTAGCCAGAAAAAGTTAGCCAGCTAAAGTTGGTGAGCCATAACCAACCAAAGGTAATTAGCTAAAGTTAACTTTCATGGCTGTAACAACAATCCCCATTTCTGCAGGGTACAACATGAAAAGTGTGTTGGTCTGAGTCTGTAGAACTTTTTTATACAGTTGCTGTTTTTAGGTTTTTGGCCACAGCAACAGAAGTTACAGATGTAAACATGAACTGCCAGGACAGCAACAGCTCAGATGAAACAGAAATAAAACAATAAAAGGCGTTTTACAGGATTATGAGTTCATGACATCAAGTCCTGCCAGAACCAGCTGCTACAGATTTAGAGTCTGTTCTGTAACAAAGCCTATTCACAGGTCTGAACGAACCATCAGAGAACCTGGGAAAAGTTCCAAACATGTTGAAAATGCAGCCTGAACATCTGACCTCTTGCTAATCCACAGATCTGATGGCTGCATGTTCCACCAACCTTCCTGCTATCACCTCATTAGCTTTTTGTCCGTCTCCCTGCAGACGTCCTCAGCTGTTAGACGGCGGCTCTGGTTTCAGTCTGATCGCCCACGAGTTGGCAGATACAATGTCACCACGGCGATGGATGCGACAGGTGTAAACGCCCTCGTTGAACTCGTTGGCGACAATGCGAAGGTCTCGATCTTTCATGACGATGTAGCCGGGGATGGAGGTGAGGATCTGCTCGCCGTCTTTGTACCAGCTGAACAGAAGACGAAGTGGAGAGATGCTTCTTTACATGTTTGGTTTTAACACTAAGCAGGTCAAATTCTTAACAACTAACCAACAGAAGCTTTCCATATTTACTGGTGAGACTGTACCAACAAGTAAATACTGCTGGAATCAGCACTGCAGACTTGTTTAGTTTCAACTTTACACCTTTACTAATTCATCTTTTTTATATATTTTAACAACCATAGACTGTAAAAACACACTTTTCTATTTCATTTATACAAAACTCACCTATATGAGATAACTAAATAAAAAGTAACTAGGTATAAGAATAGGAATAAGTACTGTGGATCAATATAAATTAGCTCTTCCAATAAGATCCTTACAAATACACATGTATAAACAACCTCCTTTCAAAACGCTCCTCAACTTTATTATACATTATTATACATCATGTGATTAGTAACAGTTATTTCTCAGACCTCACTGTTAAATAATAGTGAGTATTGATCAGCTGACCTGACTTTCGGAGGTGAGCGAGGGTTTTTGGTTCCACAGCGGAAACCCACCACCTTCCCCCGAGGAACCATCTTGATCTTTACATTGGCTGGAGATGGCGTCGGTGTGGCAACGGGATCCAAGGGCTCTGCGGTGGGAAACAAGATACAGATGAGATATGACATAAGATACGAGGTGGAGTCAAGTTTCTGTTGGAGGGTGAAGACTCGACACTGTCCACCAGGGGTCTACGTCCTGAAGATGTTGGGGGTCAGATGTTAGGGGTCAGAAGTCAGGTCTCACCATAGCAGAAGTCACAGCGCTGAGGACAGTTCTTCTTCATGAAGGTCTTCCTCCTCTCACAGAAACCGAGTCGAGCCCACGGATCACAGACCCTCTTCTTATCCAGACAACCTGCCGAGCAGCAGCAGAATGAAGTACACTCTCAGACTGACGTACAGGTACTGCATTCTTCACGTAACTGAAGTGAAGTGCCCCGAGATCACTTCTTACCATATATATTAAATTGAAAACTTACCGTAGAGCCTCTGGATGCCCCAGACGTCGTCCTGGGCAATGTTCCTCTGTCCGGTGTAGGTGGCGTTGGGATGCATCAGAGCCTGAGGGTCTCTGGAGTGCCACAGACCCAAAGCGTGACCGATTTCATGAGCTGCCACCTGGACCAGGTCGTTCAGCCAAACCCCTGCAGAACCAAACCCACCGAGTCAGTCCACAGGAGGTTGGACAGCCTGATACCATCACTTCAGGTTTTAGTACTCCTACTACAGTCACTGCAGTACACTTACCTTGCTTCCAGCTGAACCTGGACTTGCCGAGGATCCAGAACTCGTGGTTGTCGAAGTGGATTTCTCCTCGCGGCGGTAGGAAGGCATGAGCCAGCTCACCATTCAGTCCGTCGAAACAGGGATGGAGAGGAGACCACCAGCAGTCGGTGTGGTTGAAGGTGTAGAAACCTAACACACCAGGACATCACATTGACTTACATTCATTTCAACATAAAAGTAACCTGCCTGAAGAAAAGAAACAAGACAAAATGTTTGAGTTAATCTGGCTAAAATTTGACTAAAACTAAAAGGAAAGTATCAGGTGCCAAAGGAACAATGGTTGTAATGGTAAAACAATGTGTCACCAGTCAAAATGGGAAACTTTTTGAAAAAGCCCTAAGCGGACAAGAAATTCAAAGGCTTCAGCGTTCATTTATATTACATTTATAGGGGGACCCCAAGTTTCCAGAGCAGACATGGACATTTGGGATTTTTTTGCCAGTCTGGGATGAAAACTATCTATTTTGAATATTTTATGTGAAATCTGGGATTCTCAGATTAACATTTGTATACTATAAAAATAACAAGGTGCAATATCACTTAAATGTCAAAGATTCAAAACTGAATCACCATCTTTATCTTCTTTAGAAATACTTAATTGAAAATTCAGGCCCTAAAGCAGAAACTCAATGCAACAAAAGTGAATCCAGCTGTGATCACTGAAACTAAACTGAGTTGACCTGTTATCTCCAATCAGTCTAACTGCATGAACATGGTTCTCTAAATGAGCCGTGAACAGCAGAACTTTCTTAGTTTCTAACCTATGGGCTGTCTCTATCTGCATGTCTGTATCATGGCTTCACATGGAAAAGAATTGAACAGTGGAACTGAAAAATCTGATTGTGAGACTTCACAAAGATGGAAAAGGAAACTGTGAAACTCAGTGTCAGCAGTAATCAGGAGGTACAGAAAGAGCCATAGTACCACTAATCAGGGCTGCAGTGGTCGTCCTCCTAAAATGACTCCCAAGACAGTGAACTACTTTCACAATCTAGCTGTAAAAACAGCCAGCAGCTGCTTTAGACGCGGTACAGGGGTTATCAATGGACATCAGAATTTCTGTGAAGCTCAGACAGTGTAAAGGACACTTCAGAACATCAACCTCTATGGATGGAAGACAAGAACAAGAACATTTATCTTGCTTTTTGACACAAGACAGCAAGATGAAACTTTGCTAAAGAACATCAAAACAAGCCTGATTTATGTTGGAAGCACATTAGTTGGTAAAATGAGACCAAGATAAACTTGTTGGGCTTAGATGGAGTCCAGAATGTTTGGTGTGAGCCTGGTCAGGACTACCACAGTGAATGCATAGTCCTGACAGTGAAGCACAGAGGTGTTTGTGTGATGGTATGGGGCTGCATGAGTGCAAAGCAGTCTGCAGAAGCTTGAAGAAGAGGAATATCCCTGCATGATAACCATCCAAAGCACAAAATCATGTGAGTCAAGTGATATTTAAGTGATGTTGCACAGGGGTATACTCATTTTGTGTGCTACATTTGGGAACTGTCTTGCTCAGTGCATAGTTTAGGAAAAGAAAAAGATCTTTCATGTACAGGTTTGTAATATAAAACCAGGGTTAGAAATTACAGTTTTGTACTTCTGAAAAGTTTATTATCAAGACTGATGTTACAAAACTTCCCAAATGTCCATTTTGACCTTCTTGTTTATGTGTGTTTCTTTGGTACCGATAGTGATGTCAGCCGTGGCATTGACGTCGGTAACCTCGGTAAAAGTTAGTGGCGACACGTCACTCCACTTGGTGAAGGCGATGCTGATGGCCTTCCTGGTGTCCTCCACATTCAGAGTGTTTGGAAACTTGGTGATCCTGAGATGGATAAAGATAAACAGAGATGAATGTAAATTGATTCTGATTGTATGGTTCTGTTGCCCTGAGTGAAGCCTGTCAGGCTGTGTGAAGCTCCGCCTCCTCTACAGTCTCTGATTTTAAGTGTGTGATTGGTAAAGCTTGTTGATTTGTGCTACTCGTTCTGGGAGGAGGATCAGCCTGGAAGACGTGGTTCAGGGTAAAGAAACTTTGTCAAAGGCAGGGCAGCCAATCAGAGAGCATTCAAATGAGCACAATTGAGCTCAATCAGTTGAATTCAGCAGCACTCTGTTTGAGTGGTGAAGCTAAATTTACATTAAAACACAAAAAGGTAAAACCGGCTGAACAGAGCCCTCAGCAGGTGTTCAGCAGAAGACGCAAATATCAAAACACGATGTTCAGATGTGTCATGTTGGAGATTCAAGTATTTGAGATAAAACATTGGTTATAAGAATTTTGCAGTAGAAACAGAGCTGCAATGGATTCGTCAAGTGAAAGACAATCAGTCGGCAACTATTCTGATTCAAGCATTACTGCGTAAGACTTGACTGAGTTTCTGGGTTGTAGATGATATTAAATCAAATATTTTTGAGTTCGACTGTTGGTTAGACATGTCAGAATGTTTTTATAATGTTTTTATGTAGTCACTGGAGACCTGCGCTTTGTGTTAACTAAAGCTTAACAGTCTGCTGAATGAGCAATATACAAGACAGTATTGTAACTCCCAATGTGACCTAAAGGTGGAAGTGTTGTTTCTCTCTGATCTAATGCCTAAACCCTGACACAATGATACAGAAGTTTGTTGGCTTAATGCATTGAGACAGTAACATCCCAGAGTTTCCAGAACTAGAATGGGAGGCAGAGCCTTCAGTTATCAGCTCCTCTGTTGTGGAATCAGCTCCCAGTTTGGGTTCAGGAGGCAGACACCCTCTCTACTTTTAAGATTAGGCTTAAAAATTTCCTATTTGATGAAGCTTATAGTTAGTTATGCTTAGTTGACCGGCGGCCATCTTCCGGTCGAGGCAGATGGCCGCCTTCCCTGAGCCTGGTTCTGTCTGAGGTTTTTTTCCGCCCTCCCTATGCTAGGTTCTTTGTTTGGTTCCTTCCCACCGTCGCTGACTGCTTGCTCATAGGGAATCCAAAAGCAACTTTGGATTGTTGGGTTTTCTGTTTTCTGTTTTCTGTTCTTCCTTAAGCGCTATGTGATGACATATGTTGTAAAATATGTGCTATACAAATAAAATTGAATTGAATTGAATTGAATTGAATTAACATGATGGTCTGTTAATCTATTTTTGCACTTATATAAATAGTGGTGTACCACAAGGCTCTGTATGAGGACCTCTGCTTTTTTGTTTTTTAACTGTGCACGCTCCCACCTGGGGACATCCTACATGAATTAAGGCAAATGTCAGTTTATATGCAGATGACACTGAATGAATTATGTTTCTTAATTATTAACTCAAACTTAAACATTACAAAACTACATCTAAATCTATAGTTCTGTCAGTTTCTTTGACCCTGCTGCTACAAATGCACCAGTAGTTTCCCAGGACAAATATGCAAACAAAGAATTAATCATATCATACAATTTAATTAAAATTTTATGTTTAGTTCAGAGCAGCATTGTCTGTGATATTGGAGGGTTTGGATGCAGATAAAGAAGTTAGTTTCTGTGCCGTTCATCAAACCAATCATTTGGAAGCAGAACCAGAGCATGAAGATGACACAACAGTATATAGACCTTATCATTACACACTCAACCAACCACACACTAGTGCATCATCTTGAAATACAGGTTTTGCACTCAGGGGTAAAGCACTTTTTGCTAGCTGGTCACATGACCTGATCTTGTTCTCCTACCTGTATGTGATGTTGTGGTGAGTCCACTTGTGTCCCAGAGGGTTAATGGCGTAGCGTTTGTTTCTAATTCCTCCATGAGTGAACGTCTCCATCTCTCTGCTGCTGCCAGATGTCTGAAAAACACCAAACATGCAGAATGATTAACCAATCAGCTGCATCTGGTCTGACGGGTGCAGTCAGACCATTCTACATAGCACTCTGTCAATGCTAAAGAATAGTCTGGCTAGACTATTTCCTCATAGACTTCTACACAATCTGGCTTCCTTTTCCAGAGGAGCCCTACTGGAAGAATGCAGCTTTAAGGCCTCACTTTCAGACCCGTAGGCGACGTATATCTTTGTATCTACAGTCTGTGGTTCAAACCACCAGATCGAGTGTGTTTGATTTGTTTTAATCTTCAGATTCAGTATGAGTGGAGATGTTTCTACACTTGATGAGAGTCTTCAGTAGATTTGTGGACAGATGTGGCAGCGAGCTGATTCCATACAGATGTGAAACACTACTTTCTTTCTTTCTTTACTCTTTCATGTCCTTTGATCCCTCCCCCCTCTCACATATCTGTCACCCACATGTGAACTCGGCTGTGAACCTCCTCAGTTCCTCCACATCCGTCCACCGACCACAACACGTTTCACTCACACAGCCTCACAAACCTTTAACCCAACGCTCAAAGTCCATCACATTTTTATTATTAACAACCTCCTCTGGCTGATAATAGTCATTAACCCCCTCAGTGCTGCAGCAGCGCCCCCTGCTGTGTGGACACATGTTTGTTTCCTGTAAACAGACTGCTCATTAACCCAAACTCACATATGTATCAGACAAATGCAGCTCTTGGAATTATTAGCAGCTTAAAAGCTTAAAAAAAAAAATAAAAAAAAAATAAAAAGTGAAATTAGAAGATTGTAAGAGCTGCTGTTGTTTTGTAATAAACAAAAGTGTCTTCCATTAATTTATTCATCTTCACAAAGAGGAATTTAAACAAATCAGTTGCTGCAGAGGCGAGTCACACAATGAATTTAATGACGTTTCATTGTAAAGAAGTGACAGAAGTACACAACTATTTTCTTGACTACAATTTAACTCCTGCTGCAGTTTTTAAGTCAGTTTTTCTGCAGGTTTTCTGGTTGTTTGACTGGAAGGATTTCTGATCAGGTGTATCGTTATCTGGTCCACAACATTTGTTCTAAGTGACAGTTAACATTTATTGTAGCAAAGTCAATAAAAAAACCACAAAGCAACACAAACCTATGAAAAACAGACACAAAAGGATCACACAGAAACACACAATGCCTCAAAACAGCGACAAAGAAGAAGAAACTCTCAGATTCAGATCTCGTACTTTTACATCTGCAGCTACTTTCAGACTGAAATTCATGCAAAACAAATCTAAAACTCTCCGTTGAACCAGTTCAGACAGTTCTCTGCTCACATGGCTTCAATCTAAATGTCTGAAAAATGATCCAATATTCTCCTGAGAGCCTGAAGGTTTCACTCTGTGCAGCAGGGGCTGATGGGTAATCAGTCTGCAGCAGGACAGTAAAGACGACAATAATCCAGACGTTTCTGCACATTTAGAGACAAACACAGCTGCAAACATCACAGCTGATGTTTGCTGCAGGGGCCAAGAATGGAGCTGAGGGGCCCGAAATGAAGCAAAAACACGAAATAAAGCAAAGACACAGCGACTGATCACCACATTACTGCAGGTTTGTGTTTTTATTGGCCTGCAGCTGTTTCCATCCATCACTGTTGCAGCCTATAGCGCATTTCCACTGATGTTTAATATCTGAACTGCAATAAGATGCAGATGAAAAATGTCCCAAATACATCAAATATATTCAGTTTATCTTCCTGGGAGACAAAGAAAAGCATCAAATTATCACACCTGAGCTCAGAAACTCAAATATTTTATATTTATGCTAAAAAATGGCAATTTTCAATCAATCACAATATTATTTTCCTGCCTAATCATGAACATGTATGTGTGTATTTCACTGTCTGGTGATTATAATTATGTGTTTTACTGTTTTTTCTTCTTCTGCTGTTTAATCTCATTAATCTGCTGTTTGTGTTTCAGTCTGACCTCATTTAAGTCATTTTCTGAAAATGTTCTCGTGTAGTTTTCATTTTTTTCAAATATTTTTGAAGAATTTTATTTTATTTTCTGAAGTACTTGATTGTCAATTTTGTAATATTTTTGTTCTGATTTTTAGACACTTTCTGGAAATGTTTTTATTCATACTTTTCATTCTTCTATCAGACTATTTTGAGGCATCTTTAAAAATATTTTATTTTGTTTAATATTTAAATTTAATATTAT
>OMNN01080614.1:0-12179 GCA_900302755.1 Chromis chromis | reverse complement strand
ACATCAGTGACAACAAATTTAGCCCCACATTAAGTCTAAGTCTGTTTTTGATAATAATATGGCATTACACATTCTAAGACATATTTAATAATCATCCATCCATAATAATCTGACCTTTATTGATCCCCTTGGGGAAATTCCTTCTCTGCATTTGACCCATCCTATTCAAAGTTAACCTTAACATACATACTAGGAGCAGTGGGCTGCCACGGTGCAGCGCCCGGGGAGCAGTCAGGGGTTAAGGGCCTTGCTCAAGGGCCCACAGTGGTGGTGACTGGGACAAGCGCTCTCACTTTCCCCACCTCAACCTCTTGCCAGTCCAGGGACTCAAACCGGCAACCCATCGGTTACAAGTTCGCTTCACAAACCACGAGGCCACCACTGCCCCAAAGTTTTTTCTACTTCTAGTCATTGATTTGCTGTTCCCATAGAGGTGCAGGACTTTATATTGCAGTGAAAAATGAACTCACAGTGAGTGAAAATGTGACAGGAGCCCAGAAACTGCTCTGGGTTCACACAAGACTAAGAAACATGTTTAAATACAACCCCATCTAAGCCTAAAAACATGATATTTCATCAAAATCTGTTTATTCTTCACAACCCATTGAACAATTTGCCAAAATAAGTCAATATGTCTAACCACATTCTGTAAAAGTAAAAAAAATCAGTGCTCTGCAACACAACCAGGAAGCCGTCAGTGACTCAGCTACAATCAACAGTCACATGATAAAAATTCAGGGACTTTTGTGTTGAACTGGGCTCAAATCAAATTTGTTTGCACAGAGCAGATATAAAACACAAATGGAAACAATTTAAAAAATGTAAGCTGTAAATATCTAGAGTATATAAAAGCATCTTTTTTTTAGTATCTGTAACACCTGTGGGCATGTGAAAATATGCTGTACATGTTGATTCCAGGTACTTTTTACATTTTTGTAAAATCATTCATCAAAGAAATTCCACTTTTTATGATTTATGGCAATATAGCTTTGTTGTTATGCACATTCAGCATTTCTGAGGTCTCTGTACTTCTAGCCATGGTTGTACTGTTTTCATTGAGGTGCAGGACTTTATATTGTGGTGAAAAATGAGCCCACAGCGCGTAAAAGTGTGACAGGAGCAAAGAAACGCCCAGAAACTACAGGGGGTTCAGAGGGTTAGGAAACCTGTTTAACCATTTAACATCAAAGTGGGTTTGGTTTCCACTCAGCAGGTAGAGCTTTACAGCATTTTAATAGCCTTTTAATAAGTCTCCACTGACAAGCCCCTGATGGGATGTGAACATTTTTTTTCAGCATACACACACACACAAATGCACACACACACACACACGCTTTTCATAATGTTTAAAAATATTTACATGGCACAAGCTCCATGAAAGTGATAAATGAGCGTTAAATATGGAACACAACGTGTCCTCTGAGTCATGGATCAAAAATGTCATGTGTGTTGTGCCCTTTGGACTGATGCTCTTGTGCTGAACAGCTTTAGCTGACTATCAGAAAGGGAAGCCGGTTAAAATTATCCTTCCTTTTCATATGGATGATGATGGCATGTCATGTTCTGAAGGCCCGCTGGCTAGAAAAAAAGAAAAGAAAAAAAAAGAGGCGAGCACACGTCAGATACTCTCCATGAATCTATAAGTCCAGGTCAAGGGGAACTATCAAAGTAAGTTGATTAGAGACACCCTGTTCATCATTTGTCACCGGGAGGGCGGACCAACCTGCTGTTTCTTCTATCAGAATCTTAATTGCTGTATAATTACCTAACGACTTGTATCATCACGCAGGGTGTGCCCACAGACAAAACTGGGATGGAGTTTATTCACGGGCTGCCGAGGGAAGCCGGAGCCAATGGTGCTTCATAATCATGATTTATTAACACTCTCTGGGTCGTGTCGCTTCTATTTGCTGTAGCGCAACACAACAGATTGGAAATGTTAATATTTGTGGTGGAACAAGCAAATTGCGATCTCCGCCGAGCTCTCGAGCTGCAGGGCTGATGAAGTCAAGCATATGTCCTTCAGATACAAGAAAAAACCTGCGTATTGTAAGTGTTTCCACGGTTCTAAACACGCTTTCAGTACCTCTGGACTAGACATGCTTCTGTACAGTATGTTCACTCTGATAATTGCATATGGACCATCCATTAAGTTAGGCAGAGGCCATAATTTATAAGCTCAAGGGGAGATGTGGAGGAGGGAGGGCGATGATTGTAATGTATAGATAAAATGGAGACACTCAATTTTCTCTGCAGCCTGTACTGGTGGGGAGTGCTCATTAATCACCTAAACAAATGAAACAGATGATGCTCTCAACACTCTGCTGGATATTGAGCGTCAGGGTGTTGCATTAGAGCTCCTCTGTTAGGACTACTTACTAATAGACCCGTGCTAGCCCTCCATGGTGCACCACACTTCTGCCTAGCGTCTTCAGAGAACAACACCATCTGAGGGAGGTTGTCTGAATATAAAAGCAGCCACATCCGCCTGATGTGAATTCAGAATTACTTTAAAGGGGGCACTCCTCAAAGTCAAATAGGAGGACTGCTTAAGTGGTGAAAATAGCCACATAATGCAATCTAAAATGTGTAGAGTAGCTGCTTCCTGAAGGTTTATTCTCGTATCAGTGGGTTTTCTCGAGCTGGAAAACTTCCTCATTTTCATGAAAGTTTTCCCTGTCGAAACTAATTTCATCAAGGCAAAGGTCGAAACCTTTTCAAATCAGCAATCTCCGACAGTGTGACCGGTAAAACAAGACAGGCAGACAGAGTGTGCACATTGTTTATCTTCCTGTTTATTTTTGTGTAAAATAAATGCGCCGCTTGTGACTCGATAAGTGAAGCGTGCCGAATGGGATCAGCAGGAGAAATTACATGGGAAGATTCATTGTAACTGACTACGTCTGTCTTATTTTTTTTCTCACTTCCTCTTCCCCTCACTGTCGCTCCTCTTATCCCATCACGCCGATACAGGCCAGGCATCTTAGGGCTTAGTCTGCAACAAATACAGCCCACCAGAGAGATTAGGGGGCTGAATAAACCGGCGCCAGAGCCAGCTTCACTCTATATCAGCCTCAACTTTCTCCCAAAGATTTTTCTAACTAATGACCTTAGAGAGCTGAAGATGGCATTTGAGCAGGCATTTGGGAAATGCAAACGCAGGCTTCCTCTGTCTCATTCCAAAGTGGCCCTTTGTCTGTAAACACTGACTCTTCCATTTTAACTTTGCATTCTAATGAGTATTACAATGAGCAGCATGTTTGGTCATTCCTTCATCTGCGCCCTAATTGATGCAATGAGACAGGTACTCTGCGCGATAGCCTTTATTAGCCCGACTTCAATGCATTTCGCTGCAGGAGCCCCTGGTGGTTCCTTCCCTTTTGCAGACAGAGACGGCAAAAAAAAAAAAACAACGTCCGTTTGCCGACCTCCTCCACCAGACTGCAGTGGGCGTGACATTTAGCTATGCAAAACCACTGTGCATTATTCAAAAAATTTGGCCCAGCACAAATGTCAAAGTGAGAAGCAAGCATATGCTGTTATGAAACATAACAAAGAACGGAAAGACCTTTTTTTACATTCTGGTGGATTTAGAGCTGATGCACAGGCTCCATCCAGGTACTGGTGGTCAGCAGAATACAGCTAACAATGGCTGGGTTAAACACAGCAAGGAGATTAGAGCCGAATCTAAAATAAGTTCTGAAAGCAGTTAAAATGTGTAAATTTGGCAAATGATCCTGCTGCAGTCAGTCTGCGGATGAACAACGTGGATTTATGGACACAAATCACTTCGGCTACATTGAGAATGCAGCCATAAGTGGCCAAAATTAGATTCTTTGGCTCAAATGTGACTCAGATCTATTATTGTGATAACATAAATCACATGGAATCTGATCTTTTTAGTTTTGATTTGAGTAACTTCTATGTGCTCCTAAATCAGATACAGGTCTGGATATTTTTTCTTAGTCTGAACAGTCATCTCAGAAGTCATGCAACTTTTAGATTGACAGTAGGAGTCATGTGGTCAATACAAACATGGAAGATAGCTGTGATGGAGGTAATCAATGAGGTGTTCGATTTATTCAAGTATTTAGGGGGAGGGGGACATTTCTGTATCTGCAAAACTTGAGGGGTCATAACATAACATTAAGTGCTTCAGTAGAAGGCAACCAATCTTTAAGACGTTTTACCTCTTATTCAGGAGGCTTCTTCAGTTCCAACGGACTGATGGGGAGTCACAGGTACATGTAGTCACCCCCAAACCCTGAACGCTGACCTAAGTGGACTCTATGTTTACTTCCGTACCACAGATTGCTGCATGTGACGTCTGTTGTTGCTCTTTTGTGAGTCAGAGTTGTGACCAGTTCAGAATGGGATCTGATATTGGCCACATTCTAAACAAAATGTGAACAACCAAACTAAAAAAAATCACATCCAAGTAATAATCGTAATTGGGCATGCGTGATTATAACCTTAGATTTAATTGATCTGCCCCCTTAGATCCATTTAATATAAGTACTTCAGTGCAGCGCATAATAAAAATGCACAGAAACCTTTAAGTGTATGAGATGGAATGACTGGGTTGTGCAGAAAATGTGCTTTTAATCTACTTAATGTGTGATTTCCTCTTAATTATATGTCACTGACAAGGGGAGGAGGAAATTAATCAAACGACTGGTTCAAAAACAGACCTAATGCCATTTCATTGTGTAGCTAAAGATATTAAATTGGAGCTTTGTGCCAGATTAACCTATTAATCTTTTATTGTTGTCTCATAATTATGTAACAATATGGTTTTGGCTTGAGACAATCAGGAAGGCATCGAGAAAGATAGCCTGAGGATCCAAATAGTGAAACCTCTCTCTACAGTATTGTACTTGCATGGTAATTACTGATCCAGCGTTAACTTTAAACTAACACTTAAGGAGGTTTGACTTTTAATATGGTTGCTTTTTTTTTTAGATGGATTGAGCAAAATAATCAAGTTTCTCGATATTAAGATAAAGTTAATCAACAGATTTCTTGATGCTGCTGAATTCCCCTTAAGAAGCCGGTCCAGCATTAAAACTGTTATGGAGCTGAACAGAAATAGTGGACCAACTGTCAAACATGTCAGTGGTAGAATTGCAACTGCACCACCAACACTGCTCCAGCTCCTGGTGGCCCAGAGATTTTTATGCCACTCGATGTTTTCAGAGGAGGATGAGGAGCTGGCCAACACAACTGTACTGTCTGCCAAGAGTGAGCAGAGTGTTTATTATTATTATTAATAATAATAATCTAACCTTTATTGATCTCCTTGGGGAAATTCCTTCTCTGCATTTGACCCATCCTATTCAACGTGGGACAAGCGGTCGCTCCCCCTTTCCCACCTCAGCCTCTTGCCAGTCCGGGGTCTCAAACCGGCAACCCACCGGTTACAAGTTCGCTTCACAAACCACTAGGCCACCACTGCCCCCTAGGGCAACTGCAAGTCTGAAGAACCAACACATCTGGTTCTCTCCAACGAGGACTGTAAGTCAACAGTTTCCCCCTTTTTCACAAGGTCCAGACAGCACACAGATGTGTTTTTTATGTATATCTTAATTTACTTTACATTGGGTAATCATGCATCATCATAGTGAATAATGTAATTTCAGGTTACATCAATAAGACAATAGGACTGACTAAGCAGAAATTAGTTTTGAATTGTGCAACAGAACTCTAGATAATTTTAATTCTGGATTTGTTCATTTTAAACCTAGTTTTGTGAAAGTCTGATTAAAACTAATTTTAAATTAAATTCATATTTGGTGGTGCAACCCAACCTAAGAGTCTGCAGCCAAGTTAGCAGCTCTGTCAGTCTGTACTTTGGCTCAGTTGTGCTGTGAGGTAAATGCTAACTTCAGTGTCTCCATTTATCAGGTATAAAGTTTACCAAGTTCCCCAGCTTACATTAGCTTGGCCATAAACCAAACAATTTCAGCCTAATGAGCACGCTAAATGGAAAGTGATAGCCAAAATATTTTTTGTGATAAACCCTTGATTACACTTACTGCAAACTTGACTTATAACACTGCTTCTTATTTATCTTGTTACACCTAATAGCTAAGGCTGGCAACAATTTTTAATCCATATGTTATAATTTACTGTTATGCACTAAAACACCAAGTCAGATTCCTTGTATGTGAAAACCTACTTGGCAATAAAATCTTTGATTCTGAATTGTTACAGTTCATCCTACGCTGAAACTTCAAATTTACATTTAGAGTTCTTGAGAAAATTCACAAAAAATAACATTTACCAACCAAATGTCAGAGCAAAATCCCAAGAAAAAGGATAAATTACCTTTTGTCTCCACCTAATTCCACGTCACAGTTTAAAATCTCAGGTGGAATTCTCACTTTTGCTGTTAATAAATTGAATAATGTAGCAAAATATCCACACGCAGTCAATCTAGTGTAATTATTTAGCATTAAATTTAGCTCCTCTATAACAACTAGGTGACCCAGGGCTTTTAGTGAGACGACATGAGCCGATGTTTGTTCCTCGTGCCCATCGCTGATACCCGGAGGCCTTGGCCATAACAATTTGGCTGACAGCCTCCATACACAAAACAGGAATTGATGCATTTATTTTCCACAGTCGCAGCGTGACAAAACATATTTCCCCAGTCATCCGTATTGCGCACATTATGTATGGGGTTGGACTGAATATACTGCCCCTCCTTTTTTTTTTCCCCCTTCCCCTTCCCCTTCCTCCCTCTCTCCTCTGCAGCAGTCCACTCATTCAGACCCCACTGACAAGCCACATCTGCAGCGGCAGGCACTAGCAGCATATCTGTGTTAAATTAGAGAACAACATGGCCATCAAACAGTCCCACAGCAGATTTAGCCCAGCTTCTACCCTTGAGGCCTCGGAGCTGCAGACAAAATTTTCTTTCACCGTCGCTCCCTTTCTGTTTTATTTCCCTCTCTCCTTCATTAAAACGGGGTGTTCACATGCATTAGTAAATAGATTTCCTTCGCCCAAAGCTTTTTAATGTTCCAGTGGGCTAAGGAGACAAGCCTCCCGGAAAATACGGAGGTCTTGAAAAGCTCATCCATGCTGTTATTTTGCTTATATTATATGAGAAAGAAACCGGCGGAAAAAAGGCAACCTAATGTTTTCGCCTCGAATTATTTAGTTCTGTGCATTTGTGCAAGTGGAAAGCAGCCTAAACGCTCCCATAATTCACAGTGCCTCATGTGGCTTTAAACTCAGAATACATGTTTTATTTGTATATCTGGCCTCGCTCCTCTTTAAAGGCCCCACATGTTGCCCTTCTTTTCTCACAAAGACCTCCCAAGATGGCGCAGTATGACACGCGGTTGATCTTTAGAAACTCAATTTGGTCAGAAAATAAATCTGAAGCCTTCGGAGGCAAGAATGTAATAACAGAAGCGAGGCGCGCGCTGATCTCCTCCTAAACAAAAACATATTTAAAATCCATCTCTCCTCGGATTTTTCCTGCTCACTTTTTTCCGTCTCCATCTGGTGTTAAAGCTGTTACGGGCCGCCGCAAACAGCGATAACCACCATCTTTGGAGGAGCTACTCATCGCACTTTAAGAGGAACACTGAATGATGCTCCAGTATAAACACGGAGCATGAGAGAAATGTGGAAAAAGAAAAAGAAAAAGTAGTTGGTAGAGCTGCTTGTTCAACAGTGGCGGTCTGCGTCCCTGCAGCTCCCACCCACTGATGCATTCCAATGTATTCTCATCCTCCACAAGTGGCTACATTAATGAAGTGCATTAGTCCGGGGTGTGTATGTATGCCTGTGGAGAGAATACAATGAGGAGCACAGTGGAGGGAAGAGGTGCAAGTAGAATAAGCCCTGGCAGAAAGCAGCTCTTTGGAGTGTGATATGTCTATGATGGAGGGCTCTTCTTCAAAACACAGAAAAAAAAACAAAAAAAAAACATCAGACTGCTTGTTTCCCATACAGAAATATTGCTTTGCCATCACCGAACAGACAAGCAGAGTTCAGGCAGCGAGCGGAGCACTGAAGTGCAGTGCTCCATAGCTGAAAGGGGAGGAGGACGAGAGGGTGAGAGCAGAATAGCGGGATTGTGTGGATTTGTCAAAGGGATTCAGAGTGGTGCAGCTCCAAGGGGAGCTTCACTAAAATCCCAATTCATTAAGGCTGAATGAACGGTCATTGATTCATTGATAAAAAATTGTTCTTCGGGGATGCTATGAAGCAATAGTGATTAGCATGACAATGAGCTGGGGGTGGGGGGGTTATCACGTGAGGCAGCGATTCCCGCCATTCAGCGACATTTTGTGATGCATGCCGTTAGCTTTTCCGAGGAGCCGATGGAATGATAATAGTGTCGAGGAGGCCCTCAGCGGACTCGGCTGCCTCATATCACGCTCAGTCATCTTCACACCCAGTAAAGTCAGCACATTTCTGCTGCCATTAAATTTACTATGGCTCATTGGGGATTGACACTGCACGCCATCAGTGTCATTGTAATGCCTTGTGAAATTCAAGAAAGATTCACTTCTTTATGCTAGGAACAATCATTATTACTAAATAGTCTGTTTAAATGACGAGCATTACATGCTTGAAAGTTATGCATTATTCACCTCACCTCGCCAAAGAACTAATCATTTCTACCCAGAAGTCTACACTTCATCAGGCAACAGGATAATTGTTCCCCCTAATGGTTATGTGATCAGTTTAGCTGTGCGGCCGTTATTCTATCTCATATTCTTGGCTTACAGGTTTGCACTTAACAGGGGCTTTATTTAGCGACGGAAGACCCTGGTTGCAGTGACCCCATAACTGGAGGCGAGAGTTTCTTTACTCCAATATTCAGCGGTGTGAGCTGATTTGGAAATGCACAGCAAAGAGTTCTCGCTGAATCACACCGTGGGCTACAAGCGAGTGATGGGAAATTTTAATGAGGCGTTCTGTAAAACCGCACGCCCGCAGATTATTTACTATGCATCGAGATCCGATTGCTGTTCTCCAGAAGATCAGCTCAATTATTGTTATCAACCCCTCGCCGAAGTCATTGGAGAAACTTTGGGATTTTAAAGAAAAGATTCACATTATTGTACGTTCTGAAGCATCCAGACATCCAGTGAATACTAAAAGCAAAAAAAACATCATGCGCCACAGCGAGAATAAATATATTTTGGCACTAACACACAGAAACCCAAATGCAGCTATTATTTTTTTCTACGGAAAAAAAAATGCATAAACGTTGTCATTAAAATTCAATGAACGTCTGCTCATTGCGATTTAATGATAAATTTGACTTTGTAAGCATCTTAGTAGTTTGCTTTTTTTTTTCATGGTTTTCCAAGAACGTTAACACTTATTACTTTTGTGGTGCTCTGTAAGCTTTAGCCAGTCAGTGATTAAATTAGAATGCCACATTATATTATGTCAAATCTTCACTGTTTCACTTCAGAAGTTGCTGTTGCAAAAAAAATTGTGCAAGCACAGAGTCGGTGTGGAGGGTGTGGAGGGTGTGTGCGAGTCCCATCATCTCAGTGTGTGACGCTGGAGCCACTGCAGGTCACTGAACTGGGGTTGTTTTACTCAGAGCTCCACCACTTTGCTATCATTCCGTACGCTCACACATCCATTTCTTCACTGCTGTGGTTATTTTCTCTGATTATCATGTCATATCACTCAGCGCTGCCTGTAGCTTAATGGATTTGAAATGTAGCATGAGGACTGCAAATGTATTCAGGAAACTGAGCAGAATTCATTAGGGATTTCAGTCTATACGCGTGTATATCAACACATGTTGCACGTGAACAAATCCTTTAAAGTGGTTTAAAGCTGCAAGTTATTTTTCTAAGGCTTCCAAAACAACAGTTTGTTTTTAGGACATCATAGAATTGGTAATCTCTCCCACTTGGTGGGGGAATTGCTTTACTTCTTGAAGGTCTTTCGGACTGCATTTGGCTCATACATTTCCCAAAGCAATTATAGTCGGGGTGAATTTAGTTGTCTTCTGCTCTCCACGGTGGGCTGTGGGGAATGTTTTTTTCTTTTTTTCTTTACAGAATTGGGCTGTGGATTGGAGTATTTGTGTGGGGTAGCTGCAGTTATGGTCAGAGACACAGCGTCCTCTGCTGGCGATGAGGAGAATCTCACCTACTCTGGTCTATTTGTGTGAAAACCCAGTCCAAGCAGGTGCACATGAGCAGTATGAGCGTGTAATTGTTCCACTCTTCTCTGTGTTTCAGGTGTGTGTGAGTGCTCAGACTTCACTGCTGGGATGACCTGCGAGGTGTGCCTGAATGGTTACTACGGCAACGCTTTGATTGGCACGCCTGCTGATTGTCAGCCTTGCCCTTGCCCAGACCAGACCAGCTGTGCCCAGATTGCAGAGACAGGACAGGTGGTCTGTACCAACTGCCCTGCAGGACAGACAGGTGACACCAACTACCTACAATTTTAAATGATTTCTTATGGACAGTAAACACAGCAGATGATGAGCTTTCTGTCAAAGCAATGAGAACATTTCCACAAGACAGCTTGCTACTGAAAAGCCTGTGGCGTCACATCAGCTCATTTGCTTGGTCTGTCATTCTGCAGTACCACCTGTGATTCAGACACATCTGATATCCGTTTTTAAATGAATTATAACAGATTCCGAGGCGACATGAGGGTGACCTCCAGCAGTGTTCTAGCTCAGTCATTCATCAAACCCCCTGCCCACCTCTTTCACCTCTCCCCTTGCATAGGGATGCGCTGTCAGATGTGTGAAGATGGTTACTATGGTGACCCCCTGGGACAGTCTGGGCCGGTGCGGCCATGTGTGAGATGCGACTGCAATGGCAACGTGGATTTCAATGCAGTGGGTATATGTGACCACATCACTGGGCGATGTCTGAAGTGCCTGGGACACACAGAGGGTGAACACTGCCAACGCTGCCAGCATGGTTTCTACGGCAACGCCCTGAACCAGACAGCTGGACAGAAGTGCAAGCGTGAGTAACTAAGGAGGGATGGAGCAGTAATTAATGATTCCGTTTATCATTTATTGTGAGATGGAAAAAGAGGCTCATTGGGGATTGATACTGTGCACCATCAGTGTCATTGTGAAATTCAAGAAAGATTTAGTTCCGTTTGCGAAGAACAATCATTATTATTTAATACTCAGTTTAAATCACTAACATTACATGCTTGAAAGTTATGCATTATTCACCTCCTTTCACCAATCATTTCTACACACAAGTCTACACTTTATCAGGCAGAAGGAGAATTGTTCCCTCTAATGGTTATGTGATCAGTTTAGCTGTGCAGCTGTTACTATATGTCACATACAGCACTTGACTTACAAGTTAACAGGGATTTATATAGCGTAGTGAATGTAAGGCACTAGTTGCCGTGACCCCACAGCTAGAGGCAAGTATTACTTTACAGATGGCCAGAGGTGCAAGCATGAGTGAATGAGGAGGAACTGTAATATGAATATCCATCCATTATCTGTACACCGCTTAATCCTCTGCAGGGTCGCGGAGGGGCTGGAGCCTATCCCAGCCGACTCAGGGCGAGGGCAGGGTACACCCTGGACAGGTCACCAGTCCATCGCAGGCCCACACACAGGACAAACAACCAAGCACACTCACATTCACACCTACGGACAATTTAGAATAGTCAGTTAACCTCAGCATGTTTTTGGACTGTGGGAGGAAGCCGGAGTACCCGGTGAAAACCCACGCTGCACAGGAAGAACATGCTCCACACAGAAAGATCCCAGGCGTCCTAACCGGGACACGAACCGGGGATCTTCTACCTGTGAGGCGAAGGTGCTAACCACTGAACCACCGTGCAGCCCTGATATGAATATTGATTTATTGATTTATAATTTTATTCCTGTAAGATAATGTAAAGTGTAATTCAATTCAATTCAGTTCAATTCAATTTTATTTATATAGCGCTTATTATCATAAGGAAGAACAGAAAACATAAAACCCAACAATTCAAAAATTGCTTTTGGATTCCCTATGAACAAGCAGTCCGCGATGGTGGGAAGGAACCAAAAGCCCCCTAGGATAGGGATAGGGGAAAAAAACCTCAGACAGAACCAGGCTCAGGGAGGGCGGCCATCTGCCTCGACCGGTTGGGCTGGGAATGGGGATGAGGGGGGAGGGGATAGCAAGAGAGGTTGGGGTGGGGATAGAGGT
>OMNN01080602.1:0-15098 GCA_900302755.1 Chromis chromis | reverse complement strand
TTCTCTGTTCCCCTTTTTGTCTTTGGACCTAAATACACTCCAAAGAAAAGACAAACTTTGGTTTTAATCAATTTTATTTTTGCATGTGCCAAACTAGCCATATGGAAAAGCAGGAAGAACAAACTTCTGGGAAAAGGCTGGACAGACCCAGTGTGTTGTCTGAGGGGTTTAGTGGCAGCCCGTCTGAGGGTGGAGCACGCGTTTTTTAGACTAACCAACAACTTAGATGGTTTTGAAGCGGTGTGGGCTGTTAAACAGGTTTTGTGCTCACTGGGGGAGGATGGCTCTCTGGTTTTACATGTTTAAAAAGATGGTTGTTTTATAGTGTGTTTGTAGAATTATTTCTTTTTGCATCATTTTGGAGTAAGTATGTAAGGGCTTCTTGAAGGTTGCTTAAATAAAGTTACCTAAAAGTCAAAGTCTCTTCTCTTCTCTTCTCTTCTCTTCTCTTCTCTTCTCTTCTCTTCTCTTCTCTTCTCTTCTCTTCTCTTCTCTTCTCTGTCCTCTAGTCAATCTCTTTAATATTCTAATAAACTTCTCTGCTAATAGTCTTTTCACTCCTGTTGTATTCTTCAAGATTCCCTTTTTCTTTCCTCTTTTCTTTTCTTCTATCCTTCTCCTCTTGAGCCCCCCTAAGGTTTAGGTAGTCATTGAGAATGTCTGGTCAATACATATCTGTACTCTACCAACAGCCTGTCAATAACGAGTTGTTGGAAAGTGTGTGTGTGTGTCCCAGTGTGTGTGTAACGATGTTGATTAACCAGGATCTGCTGGCAGCACAGTGTGTGATGGCATCGGCTTCTTCTCAGCATGGGGCAAACTATGTCCAAGCTGAAAGTGTGTTTGTACCTTTTCCTAGTTTGTACAGTAATTCTTGAAGTTTTGCAGTAACTTGGAACCTGAGGAACAAGTCAAAGTAACAGCCACGTGTTATTATCCACTATAGAACTGCAGGTTTACTTCTTTAGTCGTTTATTTTACCAGTAAATGCAAATCACTTGTCTGATAAATGAATGAATGAGTTCATGGATATTCACCACTGAGTTACAATTAGGAGGTAATGTGAATTTTAATATGTCCTGTATGTTAACTGTTACAGGACATATTACTGTTATGTAATGTTATGTAGACATCAGACCAAAATCAGTCCTCCAGAAGGCCAATGTGCAACATTTTTCTTTTCTGTATGACTAACTGGATAGCTGGATAGCTCAGTGACTAACACCCCAGACCTTAGCATGGGAGATCGGTGGTTCAAATCCCAGTCAGGGTGCAGGTATCCAGTGAGGACCCTTAGGCAAGGTCCTTAATGCTGCCCCGCCTACCTACCTATGTACATCGCTTTGGATAAAAGCATCTGCTAAATGAAATTGTAACCTTGTAACTAAAAACATGCTGTGTTAAAAAAAAATTACTTTCCTAAAAGAAAAAAAAAAAAAAATTTATGACAAATAAATATTATACTTTAATATCTGCTTCCTTAAATATATTTTTGTTAACTGTATCTTTTTAATGTCTTCTTTCTCACTGAAATACACATAATCACTTTGCTCTCTGTACTCTCTCTGCAGTTCGTAGCCGTATTCAGCAGGGCCTGGTTTCCATCGCAGCCAGAACAGTAATTACCCACCTGGTCAACCATCTAGGACATTATCCCATGTCTGGAGGGCCCGCCACTCTGTCTAGTCAGGTACTGTTTCTTTGTGTGTATGGTGGAAACAGTGGTACTAGTCTGATGTAGAAGTTATACGAAAGGGAATAAACTCTGCAAAATGTTGAATTATTATTTATTATTATTATTATTATTATTATTTTGCCAGTGTGACACTATGATTCATGTTTGCAGGTGTGTGAGAACCAAGACAACCCATTCTGTGAAAGTGCAGATCTTGGACCAGAACTTTTCCATTCACCAAACCTGCAGTTCCTGGTTCTGAACGGCTCCACGCTGCTCTCAGTGCTACAGGTAAACTCAGCTAAAAGGAGTTCCTTTGATAAATTTAGACTTCATGTTATGTATGTTTCTAAAATAAAACTAAGGTCCCACCACATACCTTATAGAGCAATTTATAGATGACTGAACTTTGATAGGGACTGAGCCCTGACTTAACATCTCTAGTTTCCAATTATCTTTGTAGTATACCTGATAAGATTAATTGTACCACTTCAACTCTCTGAACCCCAAAACCGACCGTCGGGTTTAAAGGCATGTCGTCTTTTAAAAATTGCTAAAATGACTCCATTTATCATAGCAAGAAACTGTAAAAACAGGAACAAAAAAATGCAACGTACTGATGGTCTTTGAACGTATTATCTGTGACGTGTGGTTCCTTCGTCTAAAACAACCAAATTCAACGACACAACAAACTGCTTATTGTGCACAGTCCCTTTAGTCTGGCAACCACATGTGCTTTATACAGTCGAGGCTTAGAACAAAAGGGGATCATGTTTTTTAAATTTTAGCTCCAACACTGTGGAACAAACTCCCCCAAAGTAGAAGATCAGCATCAGATCCAGTTCCACATTTTAAAAAGCCGAATAAACCCACTTGATATATTCCCAATATATATCTTATGCTCAACTGTGAAGCACTGTGTTACTGTGGTTTTCTTTCTTTACCTTTATTTATCCAGGGAAGGCCGATTGAGAGCAAGCTTTCTTTTCTAATGATGCCTTGATTACAAATAATCCATCAATACAATATATACTGTATACAAGGTGTAAACATAAAGCAGTAATACAGTTTCAAAAAGTACATGTACATTCAGAATGCATGGAATCCATGATAATATGCTTGAAGTGATTAAAGGGAATCAAGGCATCCAGCTGGAGCTGTGACAAAAGATTATTCCATTTGAATGGTGCAAAATACTCGAAGGCAATTTTTCCTACATCAGTTCTAACATTAGGGATATTAAGAGCCAAGGCATTGTCAGCACGAGTGGAGTAACTGAATGACTTAAAAGTAAGTAAAAAAAGCTCATCATCAAGCTCTGCAGAAGCCTGATAACGATCCTGATCATTTGAATCAGGTGTGTTGGAAGAGGGAAACATCTAAAACATGCAGGATAGGGGCTCTCGAGGACCAGGGTTGGCTACCCCTGGTCTAACTTATTTAATATTTATGTGTACTGAACGTTTACTCCTGGTCGGCCCTAAGCTAACTAACACCATGTCAAAGAAGCTAAAAAAGATACGTGGCTGCAATGTATTAAAACAGATGGTCAAAAAGCCATGTGTGAACTTTGCATACAGCGGTTTATGTATCACAGTTCAACAACAATCAAGGCACATCACCTTAATACAGTCGGCTAACCTGTCTGTGTTACATTCCTCAATAGATTGTGTGCTGGGATCAACAGGTGATACAGTTTTGTTTCCAGTAAATAATATAAATAAATATAAATATGCAGGTGCATGTTGGTCTGCTGCAAGTCTGTTGCTATCTCTTTGGAATCTAACATTAGCACATAGTGCGCTACAGCCAATGCAGTTAAACTAGAGGACAATAAACACATCCAGATTATTTTTTCCAATCAACTGGTTAAAGCGGAGGTACAATTTAAGTCAACCAAGATTTTATTAGTTAGTCTACAATCCTAGTGCCGACTGAAACACTTATATAACATACGCATTACAGCAGGGCTGGTTGTGGTGGTATCCGGATAATAATTTTGATATTCGAATAGTCGTGCACGCCCCTGCCTAGAGCTGCCAAGGGTCTAGTACGCAGACCTACCAACTCCGATGTCACGCTTTACTTCACCCGTGTTAGTAAAAAAATTACTTTATTTTATCGAGCCGAATATTCGGATAATTGTCATTAATTTGACCCGAATATTCGAAGAACGGCAATTGCTGTTCGGAATAGCCCTACATTACACATATTACGCAATATTCAAAATGTTAAACTGGAAGGCTAGCATGAAGATGTTCCCCAGGTCCTATGTTCCCCGTTTTTCCTAAAAAGGGTCCTATGTTCCCCAGTCACATACAAAGCGGGGAACATAGGATCCTTTTGGGGAAAAACGGGGAACATAGGACCTGGGGAACATAGGGATGACCCCTCTTCATGCTAGCCTTCCAGTTTACCTTTTTGTGACCCCTTTTCTAAAAATAAGGGTCCTATGTTCCCCGTTTTTCCTAAAAGGGTCCTTTGTTCCCCGGTCACATACAAAGCGGGGAACATAGGTACGCTCCCCATGAAGACGTATCAAACACCAGCTGATAAAAATATTTCTGCCTATTATTTTTATTGATAAATTATGTTGTCCAAACCCCCAAAATACTCTGTTTACTATCACATAAGACAAAGAGAAGGAGCAAATCCTCATTGGAGAGGTTAAAAAGATGTAATGCAATGATTTTAGCTCGGAAAGTGACTTAAACTATTAATAATTAAAAGAGCTGACAATCAGCTCTGGTGATCGACAAACTCTAGCTGCTGGTTTCCTGATAATAAACAAGGGCTTATATGTCTTTTATCCATAGCGCATGTTGGTAAGAATGCTGCCTAAATGGCTGCTCAAAGGTCTAACTTGCAACTGAATCGGGGACTGAAAAGCTTCAGGCTGTACTCACTAGTAATAAATACTTTAGATTAACTCAAGTGCATTTGGGAGACAGCCACCACTGCCAAACCACGGCAACACAAGATCCACGTGCCGCATGTCATATCTTTCTCCCCCACACAGTCGAGCTGATATTACATCTGTCACATGGACACATCTACTAACTGGCTAGGCGGGTTTATCTTTGGTGAGATCTTCCGACCTCTGATGGCAGACAGAGAGGAAAAGTAAACTGAAAGACATTATTTATTTCACTGCCTTCCTTTATCCAAACCGAGATGGAAGGCCACTGGGTTTCTGTCTGCTATTTTTGTGTGTTAGTCATGTCACAGAATATGTGGAGTGGCTCCCCCAGCTCTTGATATACGACATGCAAAAATTAGCATAACACTTCACAATAACAGAATACCACAATTGCACAGTTTATTTGTCAATGGAGAGGGAAACTCACAGTCTGTATTCATTTGTTGCCCCTCTTTCAACTTGGCAACTCTTCTAAATTTTAATGGCTAATCTCTTTTCCCTGTGCAGAGAGTCCAGCCTCCCTCCCTCCCACACATTAGGTTTCATTTAAGGGGAAAAGAAACTCAGCAGCTACAATCTGCATTACAAATATATTGACTCCACGATTAAAAGAACACGACTTTTCTGTGGCTCCATTCTCTATCATCAGCCTCGGCTTAATTTAACGTGCCCTCGTTGAACTGAAGGATTAGGGGAGGAGGCCTATACAGCCCCACCAAGTATTTTCAAACTTCCATCAAGTTAAAAGAGGGTGTTTCTGATTCTGTTTCACTACTATGTGGGCATTTCCATTCCACAACAGCATCAGTAGGTTTCGTTTCACAGCAGACAGGCTACTACAGCTCCCTTGTTGTCATGTGATGGGAGCAACCATAGAAATCACATCTCACGACCCGCCTTCTTGGATCAAATTACATCTTTGTCTTGCAGCCTGCCTGGAGAGCATGTGGACCCTTGGCACTGCTTATCAGATAATCCCACTTGCCTATATCATAATAATGTTATGTAATCTTGTGGAACAGGTTTCCAGAGAACTAAGGCTCCCAGAGGAGAGAAAGAATTCTCTTCCTGAGGACTTTTTCCTGACATTTACCTCCGATATGATTGGTCTAGTGTCTGTAATGCTGTCAGTCACACCTACTGATGGTTACCTGCAATATTTGGGCTCTGTCAGTTAAAACTTGGGTTGTTTTTGAACTGTATGTATGATTAAAATATGAATGAAGGACAGCAGGGAAAGTGGGTGAAGTGTTTAGTCTACAAATCATGAGAAAACAATGACCATCATAATTTCTCAGAGCTAAAGGTGACGACATCAGGTGTCTTGTTTTGTCCAACAACCGTCAGAAACCTAAAGACATTTATTTTACAGTAACATTAGGACAGGAGAGAGAAGCAAATCCTCACATACATTTAATTCAATATTAATTAATGCTACACTTCTATCAGTTGATGGATTCATTAATTAATTAGTTGCTGCTGTCAAGTGTGGTGTGTAGGTGTTGTGCATTTTGGAGTATGCTGACAAACTGGGCTCATTATTCGGTGGAATTCACAACATTGTTATGTATTTAGCAGTTAGCACTAACATTATAGGTGAATCCAGCTGTATAGTTTCCTGGTGTGTGCTAAGTTTGTTAGTAGTATTGAAGTATTTTAGCAGTTAGCGGTTAGCACTAGCATCTAGCATTAGCACTAGCTAAATGGTGGCATCGGCACTGGTCACTACCTGGAGCATCTCCTAAACAGGCCTGGGTCAGTTGAACGTGGCAGTGCTGTTTGGATTGTGTAGGAGCAGTGTGAACTGGCACTAGGGGGGGTGACTCTGGGACGCCAGAGTTCACTGTCTAGCCTCCTGGAGGTGTCGTGGGACTAAGTAGACGAAACACCGTTGAAGGGAGGTTTCCACCTGATGACCCCCAGAGACGTGTTAGGAATCACTGCTCACTGGTAGGTATAGAGACAGATTAGGGATCCTAGGTCCTTCATCGAGTATGGATCCTTTCTTTTTGAGAACAAGTGTCTTGTGTTTAAATTAACTACGTGATTCGAGAAGGTTCCCTGTTCTTTTTTCCCCCTGAAAAAAACCTGTGAAAAGTTTTACTTTTTCCCCTCAGAGATTTTGTTGTAAATGGCGTTAACAGTTTATGCTACATACATTAAGCAATCCCATTTGACCTTTGCACAAAAAACAAGAACCTGGGTTTATGTATTAAGAGTTTGTCCTGGGAGATAAAAGGTGGGTCGGTGCATCTACACTGCACTGCATAACGTTTTTGTATTATGACATACGGCTTCATAATGAACTACAGTAGGATCGTCAACATTCCTACAGTGCTTGAGAGTGAAGACGGCACAACGCCTTGTCCACAGGGCATAATTCAACCTTTGGGTAGCTAAAATGAGGAAGGGAAAGGTAAGATAGAAATAGTGTAAAGAAAAAAAAACTGAGGAAAAGCTAGGTGAATTGTAAAAAAGAAAAAAATTAAAAGGGTTGAAAGCCAGGCATGCAAACACACACAGAAGGTGAAACAGAAAAATAAAGAGAGAGAGACTGAATTGGGTGTGGTGCTGAAATGCCTTCATGTGAATAAGAGCCATCTGTTAAGGTGGGTAGAATGAAGGAAAATAAGGTTAATGTCGCATCGCACTGAGCAATACTCACTGGCTGTTCACATACTTTGGCACTATGTTACAGCTGTGTTGTGCAGCACAGTTTTAGAATTTAATCCTCAACAAAAGCTTTAGGACATAACATCCATGTGCAAAGAAACACCTGCCTGAAACATGTGATTATTCAGAGTTGCAATGAACTGTGCTCCAGTCTTATACATTACATCAGACTGGCTGTGATGAAAGAGTTGTGAGCATTGTTGTAGGTGTATTTACACAAAGAGCACCTCAACAGAATTCCCTTTTTTCCCACAAAAGCTTGATATTCTAGGGCTGCTTCTACAGCTGTAGAAACAGCGGTGTTACATGACACTGCTGCGTCTATAGCGAGAACAGCTTTGAGTTGACGGGGTTGCCAGGAGCCGAATAAGTCGCATCACACACTACTTTTTAAAATGAGGACAACCACAAACAGAAGCAAAGGTGTCGATGTCTCACGGATTCATTAATGTTTCATCAATGAACTGATCTGGGGTGCTAAGTGTTGGCCACTGGGACAAGCCGGGTCCAGTTACACAGAAGCTCCAGACTGCTGGTAGACCTGGTCATGCCTGAGTGATGCAGCAGAGCACTGTGGTCAAAACAGGAACAACTACACTATAAATGTGGTATTACTAGTGCCAGGATCAACACATTGTTTAATGGCCTTCGAATATCACACCAATAGAGTGTCACGATCTGAAAAGTAGTCACTTATACTTTTAAGAGCTTCTTTTTTGGGTTTGTAATGTTTCTGTAACTTTGCCAGCTGATCTAGAACTGTGTGTGAAGTAGGGCAGTCATGTTTTATTCAAATTAAACACATCTATAAACAAATTAAATAAACCATGTGCAACACTCCAAATGCATTCTATCTGTGGGTTACGTTTCGTGCCGTGATATGCTGCTGTAAATTTAGCTACCCGTCCTGTGTAGCTTGTTGCGCAGCTAGTTTATATTGCTGTAACCTACTTACTGCAATGAGGAGCATGTTGTAGCTTTAATACGGTTTTACAGACTGGCAAAAGCAGTGGCACGTCAAGCACATGTAAGCCTTTAGTCTTGTTTTGCTATTAGTTTGCAAAAATTAAGAAAACTTATAGTGAAAGTATAGCTTTAAAGCAGTGGTTCTCAACTGGTCCAGCCTCAGGACCGCCTATGTCTCTATTAAAAACGTCTGTGACCCAAATTTTTTAAGTTTGCTGTTCCTGTTAACAAATTAAGATTTACTTGGGTGTAGTCTCGACACATTTTGATACAGCTTGGGGAAATTTTGGCTTATTTTTTTGCAAATTTTGGTATATTTGGACACTTTTGCCAAGTTTGGGGCATATTCTGTCCCATTTTGACAGATTCTGAGCACATTTTGGTTTATTTTTGGCACGGTTTAGCATGAATGTCTCCAATAAACTGGCAGAGCTGGAGACATTCATGCTATTTAGTGGTCACCACCACTAAATATCCTGCTATTGAAAGCAAACTGTGTCATAAGAAACACGTCCTTTAAAATAAAAGACTTTATACCACTACTTTTTGGGGGAGCATGCTTCTGAGACCCTCTAAAAATGGCTTCGCGACCCACTTTTGGGTCCCGACCCACCAGTTGAGAACCACTGCCTTAAAGGACACACTTAATTGTGATTTTAAACCCCTCATTAAAATATATATAACTCCAAATAGAAAACAAATACACAATATAAATTATGCCAATTTTCAACAATACATTGAATATTCATTGTTTTCAGCAACAACATAGCAGGTGCAGTAGTCGGATTGCAGTTCCGGCAATATGCAAAGTGAGGCAAAGTAACTAAAGTGTTCCAAAAACAGGTACTCCGTCAGCATTGTCTTGTAATCAGCACCACAACGCTCTGCACAAGGGCTCCTAAGCTCTATCACAATGCTGTCCAAAAGCAAAACTCTATTTCGTATTCCTTTGCAAGACATGAGAATGGTTCCAAATGGTTTGCACTCAAATAAAGTCTTCACAGTACAGTAATCTTTTAGCGATGATAAAATATTTTCTATGCAAATGCACTCCCCTACAAAACCGCTGCAATCCTTCTAGAAAGATTAAATTATTAATTAAGTGATCTGGTGGAGATTCCTGTATTCTGTTATTTCTCAATTTAAATTGTAAAAAAGCTAAATATTGCCATGTCAGTTTTTACCAGTGTTGTGGAGCCCTGATGCACACACATATATATTATAGGGCAGCTGTGGCTCAGGTGGTACAGCGGGTTGTCCCCTGATCGCAAGGTTGGCGGTTCGATCCCCGGTCCCTTCGCATGCCAAAGTGTCCTTGGGCAAGACACTGAACCCCAAGTTGCTCCCGATGGCAGGCAGGCACCTTGCATGGAAGTCTGTCGCCACTGGTGTGTGAATGTGTGTGAATTGGTGACATTGTAAAGAGCTTTGAGTACCACTGAGGTAGAAAGACGCTATATAAGTGCAGACCATTTACACACACACACACGTGCCCTGACGAAAGCATACGACAAAGCAGAATACTGCCGTGTTGCATGCCAACTGCATCAGAGTGGAGCGCAGTCGGCTTCCTATTGGACAGGAGGAGGGAATGAAGAAAATCACATTCCTCACTACACATGGAGAGGCATGGCTATGGACAGCTGCCCACACGTGCTGCGCAGAGAGGGCCTGTATCACATACAGTCCGAAGGACCAGCATGCCGGATTCTGTCTCTGCAGGCTTACATGCCTTGGCTGAGAGCCAGTCAGTGAACGCAGCAAGAGAGAGGAGAGTGTGACATAGATGTCAAAGCCAGTAGAGGCCGGATGAACCGCAGTTCTAATAATGGAGCTTCAGTCACAGAGGTGCTATCTGTGAGCTAGCGCTGGGTGTCATAAATCTCTAAAAGACAGAGGCAATAAATGGCAATAAAATCATGCGCCGGGGCAACTCATCAGTGAGCGATTAACAGCGCATTTCATTAGGTTTCAAGTGATGTCCTGTTCCACTACTGGTAACTAACTGCCAACAACAGGCTCCACTAAAATTAATCAAGTGCACATTTCCCTCGATTAATTTCGAGCAAATTGCTTTGCACACATAAAGACAGAGCCTCCGTGTGAATGCGTGAGATTAAAATAACGTGTCAGAATAAAAGCACAGAAGCTCGGGCCTTTGCTGTCAGTGTGGGGGAGTTAGTCGCGCCAAGCTATGGTGTGAACGGCCACAATCAGTTGAGCGGAGATGGTTCACTGTACTTTTCCACCGCACTGCACAAAGAGGTAAAGTAGCTTCTCTGAACTGATAATAAAGCCCTACTCATTTTTTTGCATTCCTTATAAGGTTTCACAATAAAAGCATCCTACCAGGTGAGCCATTGGAAACAAGAACTATAGTCGAGGTGTCTGTGTACACAACAGTAGTATTCTGAAGTAAAGTACAGGGATGCATCCGAATATACAAGATTTTACAATGAAGTCTACGAAAAATACAAAAACTAAAAACTTCTGAGTATAAATTATCAACTTAACTAATAACTTTATTCAAATCATAGTACACCGTGTGAAATTTGTAGGGCTGGTCCCGAATATTCGAGTATCCGTTTGTTGTGGTGGTACTCGGATAATAATTTTAAAGGTGCTACTTTAAGCAAATTTCTGTTTAGTCTAACTTGAGGTAAATAGAGGTTCCCTTAGCTTCTCTGAGAAAACCCAGTTAAAATAATGATTTAATTAAAAAGAAATTTGGAATTTTCAGCATTTACACAAATGCCTCTGCACTACTTGCACTGGTCACAACACGTGTGCATCAAACCCCTCATCTCTATGTTTCTAAGACTTGCTATGTCAGTGTTTCACAGGGTTAATGATTCCTCTGTTAGAAACACCAGTTTAGGATGCCCCGATAGCCTAGCGGTTATGTCGCGTGACCCACATGTAGAGGCATAACGGCTGTCCCAGGTTTGAGTCCGACCTCGGCCATTTACAGCATGTCCTTCCCCACTCTCCCCCGTTTCTAACTCTCTCCACTGTCCTCTCTAACAATAAAGGCATGAAAAGGCCACAAATAAACCTTAAAAAAAAGGACTACAGTTGATTTTTCACAAATAAAGTGTCATGTCAGTTTCAGAGCGGTCATTTAGACAGGCTAGTCATACAGAAAAAACAATAGACTCATCTAGTAAATCCACCTATCACTGTGAATTAATTTCCTAACAATGTCTCACTGTTATAAAAATGACTGGAACAGTGAGACAATGCATCTTGCCTACACAATAAAAACCCACACCACAACAGCAGATCAGAACACAGTTCAGCAGGACAGAAATGGGCCACAGCTCTCCCAGGCTACACCGGCTTCCTGTGTCCATATTAAGAATCTGAATAGCTGCTGTACAAGACTAGAAAATTAGGTGTAAACACTCCCTTCGAGCTCCCGTTCTGATTGGACAGACAGAGAAGGGGCTCAAGTTTCTCTCCCAGGAGGGTTGGCTTTGTTTAGTGGAAGTGAGACCGTGTGGAGCATGTAAACACTGATCCATTGCCATCATGAGGCAGGCTGCTCCCAGAGAGACTGGAGGAGCGTCAAACACAAATAAGCACATGCCTCTGCCTCTCTAGCCAACCCACATGGCCAAATATAGTGTACAGACAGTCCCGTGGAAAAAATGCATTTGAACTTGCTCCCATATTCACCCTTTTTGCCATTTGAAAACACCAAATGCAACAATGACTCTCAAGTTTAGGTATGTCTGCTGCCCAAGTCGCACATCCTGACTGATTTGGGAAAGGAAAATTATGGTCTGCCTCCCAATACATGACAGAAACTTCAAACCTCAAGTCTGATAAATATATATAACAGAGGTTTGTAATTCAAATGTTCATCAATTCCCAGCCGGCCTTACATCATAGCTGAGGCAACACATTACAGACCAGCAGGCAGGTCTTTATCTCACCAACTGAGATAGCTAGCATTAACAACACCAACAGTAGTCCTGCCACAAGACAGCACTGCTTCTTCTCCTCTTGTTTTCTGCTCTTCTTTATAAGTGTGCAGACCTGTCGCCTGAATCAACAGACCAAAAGCACCACAACAGTTTTTTATTGAAGTGTAACATCTACACCTACTTCCTGATTTTGATATAGCACCCAATAGCATTCCTAAATCCTATTTCACCCTCTGACACTCTGCAGTCGAACTGTAATCTCTCAGGTAAGATGGTCAACATTTGAGGGATTTAGAAGCAGTAGTGGACAGATTGTCTTTTTATACAAGAGCCAATCAGGTGCAAGGCATTGGTGCTCGTGAACAACACACTACTCAATGCTACCACCCATGATGGCTAGGATTATTGTGTGTCTGAGTGAAGATCTTGTATATACGGTGGCCCAGAAGGGTCAACACAACCGCAAAAGCCACAACGCAAATGCAAAGGACACAAGTGCGCAGAACAGGCTTTGTTTCCAGGGGACAATATTTTCTGACGGACTATTTTGATGACGGGAGAGTTTTATGAGACGTAAGTAAAACACGGAGACCAACATGGCTGATTTGTGAAAACACATTACGGCATTAATCACAATCATCGAGCAGCAGCGTTTTACTTACATCTCATTAAACTCTCCCGTCATCAAAATAGTCCATCAGAAAATACTGTCCCCTGGAAACAAAGCCTGTTCTTCCGACCGCTGTGCACTTCTGTTGTGGGTTAACTTCTGTTGTGGCCTTTGTATTTGCGTTGTGGCTTTGGTGGTTGTGTTGTGGCTTTTGCTGTTGTCTTGTGGCTTTTGCTTTTGCATTGTGGCTTTTGCGGTTGCGTTGACCCTTCTGGGCCACCGCATGTATAAATGCTATTAACAATCATGGGACTGGGTGTTTATCACTCTTCTACAAATGTCACTTACAGACTTCATCTCCCAAGCAACAAAACATGTGAGTGGAGATTTAACGGTGGACTCAACAAGGCCGCTTATACATTCACATACATACAATTGGTCGACATGTGCATTTCCTTCAATGCCACAGATCATGCTGGTACTGTGATTTACCAGAGTGCGGTTAGACCGGAGGCGGTCAGTGGTGGCGAGTGTGATCGAGGCTGTGAGGTACAGGTTCTGGTATTAGCAGAGCTAATCACGAAGGAATGTCCTTATGCAAACACAGAGCTCCTATATTACTATAAATGAGGATCAGCCAAAGACTGAGCTCCACACTCGGGTGCTCTGCTTGTCTACACATGTCTGACAGAAAGGGGTGGGGAAAGGGGCACATCTGTAGCCCTAAAAAGCCTTTAAAACAGGGCCCCACCCACCAAAATATTTCTCCCCACTTATAACTAAAATAATCACTGGAGAGAAAAGAACATGTCAAGAAATTACCCTTGCACTTATGACATTATGTGCCTTAAAACTGTGGCCTAATGGTAGAAGACTATCTCTGTTATGAGCAGAGTGCAGGTTCAGCTAATTGCACACGCTCTGACTGAATCCGATCTCACACTCAGTAAATTAAGTGGGAGTCTCGAGCTTTTCAAGAATTAATAGAAACACTCTGGATGAAGCACAAGAGTGGTAATGCTAGAAGTTAAACAGAGGAAGCATAAACTTAATGATTACTGAAGTTGGCATTACTTCAAGTACACACTAAGACTTTGCACTTCCCTCCCAGTTAAGGTCTCTCCCCTGGCTCGTTAGATTTGGTGGAGGTTTGAGGAACAACACCTAATGATGGGGGTAACTACGCACTAAAGAGTCAGAACTATATTTAAACCAACGTCTTCTAAGCAGCAAACACTCAGCAACTGTAGGTTTGAGAGGCGGCTGTCAAAAGTTTGTTGTGACTTGAGTCCCTGTTCTTTTAATCTTTAAAAAAAAGTTTTCTGATTAGTGGTGAGATTTGAAAGGGGACAGAAGAGTAAATAAGTGGGTGTAGGTATTATAAGAGCTGAATACTAGTGTCAAAGATGGCCGCCACTCACTAAAATGACAACTGATTGCAAAGAGCACTCTGGGAAAGTTTTACAAATATGAAACCTCCATGAATTTAATTCTAGTAATACAGACTGTTCGAAGTTCACTGTCTTGTCAACACTGCTGCAGATGCTTTTGTAGTGCTGGAATTACAAGGAATAAAGCTGCCACAGGATGAGTGGTTTCAGTATTTGAGATGGTTCCACACAACAATCATCACCTAGGTTTGTGGGTGCATGTGGGTTTTGCAGGGCCCAGCATGCAAGACATAATAATCTAACCTTTATTGATCCCCTTGGGGAAACTCCTTCTCTGCATTTGACCCTCCTATTCAAAGTTAACCTTAACTATACATACTAGGAGCAGTGGGCTGCCGCGGTGCAGCACCCGGGGAGCAGTCAGGGGTTAAGGGCCTTGCTAAAGGGCCCAGAGTGGTGGTGACTGGGACAAGTGGTCGCTCTCACTTTCCCACCTCAACCTCTTGCCAGTCTGGGGGCTCGAACCGGCGACCAACCAGTTCGCTTCACAAACCACTAGGCCACCACTGCCTCAATGCAACTGTTCTAAGACGCATTTGACACCCCACAATATTTGACGTGAGCCAACCTGTTTTAGGCCCCCGTCCACACGAAGCCAAAACGCTTATAGTTTCAAAGACGGAGCTGTAAGTAAATGTGTCCGTCCACACGAATTCACTTGATACGCCTGAAAACGATGTAAAACACACGCCAGGCCTGTTGGTGGCGCTGTGACGGCGTAACGGAAACACGCGGAAACTGGCGGCGGGACTTTAGGCATGCGCAGAAATCTGTATACGATGTAGACATAGAACATGAAGTGACATATTGTGCTTTCCATATTTGTTTGGTGAACACGGTGATAATGCAGAAGAAGTATATTTTGCTGGGCGCC
>OMNN01080601.1:0-13498 GCA_900302755.1 Chromis chromis | reverse complement strand
TCCTATGGGGTCTGGCACCAGGACGTTGGCAGTGGATCCTTTGGGTACTCTGGGTTGTGCAGTGGAGTCTCTGTCAATCAAACTTGTTCCACTGCATCCTGTTGATGCTTGATCAGAATGGGGTCTAGGAAGTTTGGAGGTCAAATCAACATCTTGGGCCATTGTCATGTTCCTCAAGATGTTCCTGATAGTTTTTTCCATGTGGTGGGGTGCATTTTCCTGTGGGGGTAGGCCAATGACATTTGGGATTGCCATTTGCATGAGGGAGTGTGCTTGTTCTGGGACAATGTTTATTTGGGTGTCTAAGTCTCATCAACACAGATGCCAAAATCCAAGGTTTTCCAGCAGAACACCACATAGTACCAGCATGATCTATGTTATTCACTTCACCTGTCAGTGGTCAGAATGTTGTGGCTGATTGGTGTATAGTACTGCATCCTGAAAAATATTGACTGTTTTAATTAAAAACATGGTTAAAAAACAATTGTTCACATGTTGAACACCACAAGATTTTTCCATCCTTCCAACCTTAATTATATCTGTAGTCAAAACAGGACAACTAAGTAGTGTAAAGGTTTTTGTTTTGTTTTTTATATATTTGGTGCAGATAATTGCAGCTGTCCTCTCTATTATAACCATCATAATGCAATACAATCATGAATATCTATTGCCATATAACTAATATCAGCTGAGATAACAGTAGTTATCCGAGATACAGAGATGACAACTCTCATACTTTTGCAATATTTTTCAGCATCAGTCAAAGACTTTGTAAGGGCAACAGACTGAACTCTCTTTCCCCACTTGCTCCTTTCAAATCTCCCTGGATAAACTGTTATTGTAATATAAAATACCTTTACAACTCGTAGCCCCGGGGTCATTCTAGTGTTTCTTTTCTACTCTCTCTCTCTCTTTTGTGTTGAACATGACACAGGTTAAGAAGAAGATAAGACTTCGCTTTTGGCAACCATCCCCATCCTCGAGTCTGAATCAACATCCGTCAACATCTTTGCAAGCTGCCGAGGAAAGGAAGGACTCGATGATGTGTTTTATGTGGGGAAGGAGGGTGGGAATCTGGTTGTGGGATAGTTAAACAGAGAGGACATGTTAAACGTCACCTCAGGAAATCCCTTTTACCCCATGTGCTCTCATCTCCCTGTCTCGCTCTGTCTATCTTTTCCCAGGTTCTTATATTGGTTATATTTCTCTGCATGATTCATTTGTTTTGGGGAATTCAGTGACACAAAAGGTCATTAGTGTGAGCAAAAGTACCATTAAGATCATAGTGGTAAATCTAACTCATGGAACATTTTTTGTGTAAATAAATCAAAAGGTGAAATCAATAAGATGGATATATCCATTTTTCAGTTAATTTTACCAAAATATCAGCATAGTATATGAACAATGAATGGACAGAAATGCTGCTGTGGTTATACATCAGGATGGTAAGTATCACTATTTAAATTGTAAGGTACTGTGCGGAAAATTAATGTATGGCATCTAATGTATGGCACGATACAGTTTCCCACAGTACAGTAAAAACAGCACTACAAGACTTAAACAATAACCACAACAAACACAAATAAAAATTGTATATGCCCAAAAGCAAATACATAAATAAACAAGAAAATGTTTATCAAAAGCCACCAACGCCCTTTAATACAGGGAAAAACATAGTGTTACGTGTATCTTCAGTGAAGTGGAAAGGAATATGAGACAAGAAACCCTTTACAATAGCCAGGGATGATAGACATATTGTGCGTGTTTATTAAGGGCTCATGGGAAAGCATGTAAAAAGTATGAGACCTCAAACTGACCCATGTGTTGCAATGGTAAACCTGATAGAGGAGGAGGTAATGTATTATACTGCTTCAGAGAAATACAGAGATACTGTATTTATAAGATGTTATTCAGCTCAAGAGCCTGAGTGTTATTGTTAGTATAACTGAATTGACCATTATCAGCAGCTATAGAGGTTCCTTGACACTTACAAGTAAAGCTGCCGGGACCTTAAACCAAATTCAACTTTTTAAAATAATTTACTGCAACACTGACAAAGTCGGTAGCGATGATGCTTTTGAAATGGCTCAATAGTAAGTGAAAGAAAAAGGGTCAAGGCTGGTCTTTACAGAGCGCAAATCCTGTATAACAAGGCTTGAGAGAAATGTAAATAATTTGAAGGATACTGGCCCTATAGCCCTTTTTTTTTTTTATCCTTTATAAATATCATTAAAATATCAAGACAACAGGAGCGAGTTCATATAAGTTCACACAATGTTAAGGCTATCAGAGTTTGTGAGGGTATCTGACAGACACAAGTCAGGGTTGACTTTTATATAAAACTATTATATTTTCATACGGTAATACTATTAGCTGCTGTAGCATATACAAACTGACAGTGTGCAGAAAGTGCAGAAAGTTCATGATCAGACTCAGAGAACAAAATAGTAGTTAAAAGATGTCTTCAAGTTGATCAGTCATTACTTTAATGCAACCTCACCTCAGAATTAGATCCATATGCAACAAATTGACATTGGTCAATTTCGAAAAAATCGAATGCCACCTGGATAACATTACTTTCAACTGTGATTTAAATTACCTGGTAACACTGACATTTGGGATTGCCATTTGCATGAGGGAGTGTGCTTGTTCTGGGACAATGTTTATTTGGGTGTCTAAGTGTCATCAACACGGATGCCAGAATCCAAGGTTTTCCAGCAAAACACCACATAGTACCAATATGATCAATGTTATTCACTTCACATGTCAGTGGTCAGAATGTTGTGACCGATTGTAATTCTTTTAAAGTAATTAACCATGACCAAGTCTGTTACCTACCTAACTGTCCTGATTTGCAATCATCTACATGTATGTGTGCATCATCGAATATTGTTAAAAACTAGAGCCTGTCAGACAAGACAGAACAGAAAACTGCAGCGTAGACTTGCATACATTTTTCATTAGAGTCATTTGAAATCTGAAACGTTGCAGTTAAAGTAGAATGCAATACTGTTATGACATGGTGTTCCATTTCAAAATATTCAGTACATTTGGTATTACTTTTTTTCACCAAAAACTATGCCTTTATCTGCTGAGCATGTTTTATTCCAGTTCTCAAGAAACTTTTCCTCGTCATTATTATAGCAGGGAAGTTGTTGCAACAGCAATGAAATGAGACCGCTGGCATCACCTCAGTTGTCACCAAAAATAGCTTATACGAAAATTATTCCAAGCATCACTCAAATGCCATTATAAGGAAGATGATTAGACACATAGTAGCATAGATAGTATGCTGAATATGTCATGTTTACTTTGTAATATAATAATAATAAAAAAGACAATACTGTGACTTTAAAATGGAAGCACATTTTAAAATTTGTGCCATCAATCATTTTGTAATTTTTTTTAAATGGCAGCTATTTCACTTTGGATCCAAACTGTTCAGCCGCTGTTTGACCCAGGTCTACTTTCCGCCCTACACTGTCGCTGAGGCCAGAGGAAGTCAAGGCAAAGAGGTCCATTACACCTCAGGGTCTATCTCAGCCCACGTCAGGACAATCCCACTTAGCATGAGGGATGACTCTATCTGTCCGCTGTCTCATCTTGCCTGTCCGAATGCCCCACTGGCCCATGCCTACCTTCCCATCGACCGCCGTGATTTGTCGTGATCCAATCCCACGAATGATAATTGATTTAATTGGAGGTGATGAATGAAGGGGGTTTTATGGGGCATGGATCATAAGTTGATGACAGTCTGGGGAATAATGGGGAAAGTTTATGGGTCAAATGGCAGGATGGTCTTGTTGTGGATTTGATAAGTCATATAGCTGAAGAAGTTTGTTTGGACCGTGGTGACATTTTCTTTGGAAATGTGTTGTTAGCGAACAATGAATTTGGGAGGTGACATCCAAGGTCCTTTGAGTGCCAACATGTGTGAAGAGACACATTTACGTCAGGACAGTATATATATGTAGATATGTATCACTCTGCATAGTGTTATATTGGTGTGTGATGAAGAGGAGGGACATAATGGATGCAGATGCTGCCATACAGGGCACAAGGGGTCACTTTATGGTTTGATGAGTATAAAAGTAATGCGAATGATAATGATGTGGCCTTCACAATCTCCATATCAACCACTTGATCACCTATGAACTAGAAACTAGATGCAACTCTCCATCAACATAATTTAATCATCATATACACTATGACACTATGTTCTTCTTTTATTTGTCCAATGCATGCCACTGTGAGCTTTTTTGGACATTTGTGTTCAGTTTGTACCTGTGGTTATGCATTTCTGATGTGTTTCTCACCTGTATCCAAAAAATAATAGCTTTTATTACATTGGAGGAAGTGCAAATAAACTCCATTTAAACTAGGGTGATTCTGCAGTGAAAACAAAGCAAAAAAGACACACAACTTCTGTAGCAGGAAAGCCCTAATGAGATCCTGTTTGATGGATAGGTTCCCATTGCTGTCACACAGGTTAGATCTGGTATGTTCTCTGAATTTGCTAAGATAGGATACAGACAATCGACAAAATAAGTATTTTACATGCTCCCTTCCTTTCACATGGAGGAGGGGGAAAAAAGACAAGTTCTGGCACAGGGATCTTATGTTGCAGCCAGACTTGGCAGCCTCACATTAGGATATAAAAAATTAAACCTTGAAATATGAAACCTGCTTTAAAATGTCCAGACTTTACTTTCTGAGCGCATGCACTGAAACAATCTGTAATCAATCCAGGAAAAAGTGGTGTTTATTGAGGCTGGTTAACTGCGAGATGATTCAGCTAAAAGTTTTCTTAAATAAACTTGTTAAGTGTAAATGCAGGATGTAATCCCTCACTAAAGTTGTAATTTTCTGTAGTTCTTCCTCAGCTTCTACATCTGTGCCTGTCTTGGTATAAAATGCTCACAATTTGCCTCTACTTCCCATTCTCCCTTTTCTCTCTTTTCACATCTACCTTCCTGTTTCTCCACGTTCAGCGTCTTTGGGGAAAGAAACTGGAAGAAAAGAGGAAAACCTAAGGGCTCATTCCAGACGATGCATGAAGTCGTGAATTCAACACCTGAGACCGGATGAGTGTACAGGAGTAAAATTGGGGAAGTGTGGTGGTGAAGGGAAAGTTAGGAAGACTAGGAGAGGAAAGACAGGGTGCGTAAAAGGCCTTTAAGAAGAAATAGGAAGTAAGACAGAGACAGGAGGGTTAGGAGAGGAAGGGGGAGTGACAGTCTGGAAGAGATGGAGCAAAGATAAAGAGAAGAAGCGAAAAGGCGAGCAAGACACGAGGACTCACAAAGACAGGAAACAACAGGAGTAACGTGGTGAAGTCAAAGAGAAAGGGCAAGAAAGAAACAGAGTTAGTAGGGTGTGTGCTGCCAGGATCCAATTTCCACATTCTTCCTATCGCCACACCTAAATCCTTAATTGTGTGGCCGCAGAGAAAGTACTGCAGAGACCACAGTACTGCTGCTAGCCGGCGTTTAGCTGCCGAAAACCTTGCTGTTTAAATTGGTCGGCAACCCAGTCTGAATACAACTGGGGTTTTTGGAGAGAGAGAGAGAGAGAGAGAGAGAGAGAAAAGGAATGAAAAATAATACCAGGAAAACAAGGAGGAACAAATGAGAGAAAATCCTTTTCGGAATTCGAGCTTGGCGAGGGCAACTGAGAAAATAAATATGAACATTACTGCAAATCAAATTGCCACCACACCATCAGTGCGTCAAATGTTTTATGGAGAGAGACATTTTTTAAATCACATCAAGAAGGGCAGACAGTTTTATATTTGAATGTAGTTTGCCTGTCTCAGTTACAGTGAATGATCAGCAGTAAAAGAGTTCATATATCATCCCAAGTAAACCATGATGCTTACATGATATTCATGTGAAAATCAAACACAAAAAGTCTGATGTGCAGCTTGCATTTTTATCGTAAGCTATGCTGGTTGTAATGCATCTAAAAACTGACAAACTTAAAAACCAAAAGATGCTGCACAATGAGCAATGCTGGAGAATGGTGCTCCTTTTCGTAATAAGGGTTCCCTTTTCACTGTGGAAGTTTTCACTTACTGCCGTGCTCTGCAGCAATTCAAGTGACCACAAGAAAAATAACAAAGATGGGTGCAAAAATATTCCCGTCTAACCTCACCTTTAACACAAACAAACACGTACAGCGAGTACTGCCGAGTCTCTACGCCTAGTTTAAAGTGCGTGTGTTTTGGGAGCACGAGGATGAAGTGACTTGGAGTACGTGAGGAGGAGGTGGTGGGGGTTTGGTTGTCTATGAAATAGAAAACTCAGTGAGAACATCATTTTCCTGGAGGACGACAGGCCTCAAGCCCCTCCACACCCCAACCACTCCGCCCGACATGCTGTCTCTGATCAATAAACCTCTATTTTCTCCCCCACACAAGGTTTCCCATTCAATACAGCTGCCACTGGCTTTAAAAACATAGAAGCATGATCCATTTATTATTGGCTGTTACTATGATCTATCTGCTCACCCCACTCTCACCACCACCCCACCTCGCTTTATGTTGCTGCCTATTGGGGAAAGAGGGGGTCTCTTTATTTCCTGCCCATGCTGCTTATTGACAGGCCATCACTAAAGCCCATCATTCATTGCACGCTGTACATGAATGTGGAGATATATGGCATATTGTTTGGAACTGTATGCGATTTGCTCTCGGTCTATGCAGACAGAGCAGCTGCAATTCAGACACTTGACCATCCATTTTGAATTGTACAGGACAGACGGAATAAAGACTATACACAATAGAAACTGTAGACGTTTTTTTTCTCTCCTGTTGATACAAAGAATAACAACAACAGAAGAAAAAGCTGAACTGGATCTGAACTAATTCATACCCCAAATTTTATGGGGAAACAGTGGGACTTAAAAATGGCAACTTCAACTTTTCACCTTCTAGCATTTCCAAGACATATTACAAATGGCACCACGGTCGCAAAGACCGCATCGCTTTCTGTTTTACTCAGAGCCTTGCAACTACCAACAGCATAGGACACAAAATGATTAATACCACCTAAGAAATGAGAGAGAAGAAACAAAAATGGTAGCTGCAGTAACAACATAGTTTGAACATTGCTCAATATCGGACCAACGAGTAATGATGGCATTGGGTTAGTGTTGGGGTGGAAAGGGGAGCAGAAGAAAACAACTGAAGAAAAAGAAGTAAGGCAAGAGAAACAACTGTAAGAATCTCAATTACAAATCAAAATCTTGAAATCTCAGTGCTATGTTGTATTACTAAATGTACAGGTGTTTTACTTACTGCTCTCGTAGAAATAACACAAAATGAATGTCAGTTTCCCAGAGTTCTCTCCATTCAGTGAATGTTATTCCAAGGTTCACTCTTGTTATACCTCGGCTTCTATCTCTTTTCCTCTTTGGGTTCTTCGCCTCCTCTAACAACGGGACCTTCTTCTTTGCTGCATACAGTTTCCAGAGTTACTGGTTGTTCCAGCGTCTGACATTTCAGCTACATGGAGAAAGATATGACAGCTACCAGGGAAAAACAAAAGCACTATCCTCATCATGGACTGTTTTCACAGTTGCTTCTTTTGTGCTGTGAATTAAGAGGGTTAGAGAAAAGGTACCAGAAAGAAAGAAAAAAACACGTAAGAATACATAATAAGGACATGCGCTCCTTTCTGTTAATCTGACGACACCTGAACATGGGTCATGTCTGAATGAGGACCGGAAATCCAGAAATTTAGTTTTTTTTTTTGACAAAAAGTTAGCAAAACCTGAAGTTTAGGTGGTTGCTTCCAGATGTTTGTAGGAGTTTTTCCTCCGAGTTGATTTTTTTTTTTTTTTTAATGCAGCATCAAACAGCATCAAATGGCAATCTCCATAGTAACAGTTGGGTGCATTTACCCACGTGGAACAACAAAATGTCAGAACCAGCATCTTCAGAAATTATGAATTTCCCTTCGGGGATTAATAAAGTATATTCTATTCTATTCTATTCATTAATTATGTATGATTATAAATAATCCCGGCATGGGGACAAAACCAATCGGGATCTAATAGCAAGTCACACTGTGTACTTCACCCGAGAAAGATGAGCTGTCACACAGTCACAAATATTATATGTGCACTTCGGCGCTCTCTGTTACTTTGGTGGGTATGTCTGAATGAAACCGTGAGAAAAATTTACATAAAAGTGAGCTATGTCTGACAGACAGAATGCTGTCACTTCGACAGATTGATAAAGCCAGCAATGTTAAGTGTACCATGTCTGGAAAGGACCCACTGGAAACTACCAGGAATACATTGGATCAAGACAATCTAAATGTATTTTTCTACATATTTGCAATATATGAAAAAAGTGAACGGTAGGTAAAAAGATCTGTGCAGTTTCAAACAAACTTAAACAAATATCTAAAGCTCTAGTTACACTTGTCATTTCAAGTACCTTGAAAAAAAAGTGTCAGATAAAATCCAGGAGAGATTTAACTTCCATTTATACTTATCCACACACTTGCATCTCCAGAGCTGGCTGGCCCATTAGGCAATATAGGCAAATGCTAAGGGCGTCGTGGCCTCCAGGGGGCCCACAAAATCGGGAAGGTATGTAAATCGCCGATGGAGGGGGCGCCATATAAAATCTCACCTAGGGCGCCACATTGGGTAGAGCAGGTTCTGTGCATCTCCATTAGCCAAATCTACTGATTCCCACATACAGTAACTTTGAATCCATCTAAAATGCTTCTTTCTTCAATAAATTTCAAATAGTTTTTTTCTGTTAGACAAATTACAAATTAACAACTGACATCAGAATTAGGAGGGGTCACATCCGACAATTTTTCGACATTTTGTCTATAGCATTCACTCAGATGTGTCATGGCAACAAAGGATTCTGAATTTCCTCTCAAGGTAAAGTTTTCATACAACTAGTTACTTCACTTGTGTACAACTGAGGGGAAATCCACAAAGGAGGACAGAATATGTGAAAGGTGTTATCTAGAGGAGTTCAGCACGGGGTCATCCCTATGTTCCCCAGGTCCTATGTTCCCCGTTTTTCCTAAAAAGGGTCCTATGTTCCCCGGTCGCAATACAAAGCGGGGAACATAGGACCCTTTTGGAGAAAAGTGGAGAACATAGGACCCTTATTTAGAATAAGGGTCCTTTGTTCCCCAGTCCCATACAAAGCAGGGAACATAGGACCCGGGGAACATAGGGTCCTATGGTAGGTATGCTCCCGTTCAGCACTTGTTTGGGAAGATTTCCATCAATGAGTTTTAAGTAAAAGTAAGCTGACATACTGAATCATTAATGTCGCTGATTGAAGCAGTGTTTTTCAGCAAAGTTCAGTGTCGAGTGCATCGTTTTTAGCACAGATGTGGTCCACAGTATGTTAATTCAACATTTAAAGCACATGAAAGACGGTGAAAGCAAAAGAAACATTCACAATCTGATATTTTGTCCATAACCGTGAAAAATCTACAGAGTTCCTTTATCCCCATTCAGAATAGGTATAGGAACCTAATTCCTTCAGAGCATAGACATCTAGAGATCAAAGCCTAATTGAGAAAGGTTTAAAATTGTAATGTTTGATGTTTTACACTGAATTAATAAGATGTCAAAGAATTGTTGTGTTTTGCATTTGTCTTGAACACATCTCATTAGAATCAGAATCAGAATCCTTTTATTGTCATTGTCCCGTCAAAAGCACAACGAAATTTTAGATTATGCTCTCTGCTTGTGAGTCCTAACGTCTGTGCCTTTAAACCTTGTGGATTAAATCCATGTTTGCACTGATGCATGTTCATCGGTATGTGCTCTGCGTCTTTATATTAGAATATATAATTCCCACACATGCACGCTGACACACGCGCGCTAAAGGTCTTGCCAAACCCAAACTGGCTCACCATTTTCTCCAGAGGATAAAGCTGTCAAGCTTTCTGGCCACCGCAGGCCCGACTCTACCTGACCACTCCAACTGGAGGTCCTCATTAATGTGGTGCACAGCATGCCAACTTTTAATAGCTACACACAACTGTACAACATCAGATCATGGGGCCTGCTGCTGTATATTAAAAAAAATAATAATTAAGAGTGACCAGAGGAACCCGTCCCACCACATTCTATAAATACCACACAACTTTTTTCTTTCTTCTGACTCTGTATTAGTGCCAGCCTTCAATGACCTCACTTATTTCCAACCCGTGGAGTGTTTTTGAATTCTGATGCCAAACGAGAAGATGCAGCAGACGAGTTCTAGACACTGTGGAAGATTTGAGAAATTGTGTTATTTTTTGTACTCAAGAGGAGGAAACAAATTAACACTGATGAAGTGATTAAAGATAAAAAGTAGCAAGCGGGAGAAAAAAGAAAGCCAACGACATACACTTAAACGTCAACTTAAAACTTGCTTACCACAGGATGTTTTGGCTGGTCAGCGGAAAAAGACGAAGGCGACCATTTTGTCCAGATGATGAATGGGCTGGGCTGACAGGTCACTTCTCTCTCTCTCTCTTTTTTCCTCCTTCCTTCTATCCTTTCCTCTTCCTCCTCCCTCTCCCACTCCTCCCCAACCCAAAGCCACAATTTGTTCCCTCCGACTGTGGGCCCGGAGACGGATTCCACCAGGTGACAGATTTATCAGCGTCAGCAAGAGGTAAAACGCCTCAAACCCTCTGTAACACCCGGAGACCCACTGCTGGGGAGATGAGAAGCGTCATTTATATCTGCTGGGGTCCCAGTAAAGGGCAGCTCCTATATATCTCCACAACAGGGGACTCTGTCTGCATTTCTCAGAAAATTGCTCTCACTTCCACATCCAGCTGGAAGGCGAGAATTTTCTCATTCCTTCAAAACATATCTGGGTTTCCTTCTTCAAGTTTCCTCACTTTTGGACAAATGAGTATATGAACCATATGTGTGAGATTTCCCCCTCGAGGCGGCAGGGGGGAAAGCTGGGAGTCATTTTCGCCCCTGGCCGACATATCTAAGTCAGGGAGCTGGCTTGAGGTTTGCAGTGACGGAGTTTGCAGGTGTAACAAACCCAGCCCCACCCCCTCCCCGAATTTGCCACAAAACCACCTCATAGGGGGACTATAATTTATCGAGGTCCAGGCCTCACCCAGAGATGCTCAAGGCCTATGGGTGGTCCACAACAAAGTACACACAGATTTGCACATGCGTAGACTCTACTGTATCTATGCGCTGTGCAGGATATTAAATATTCGAACGTGTTTTCTGTCTGTCACACTAACACACACTAACACAGGCACATACATCTGGTTGTACAGCTCTGTAAATATACAAAAGACCTACTCAACTGTTCTGGAACTCAGTCAACTTAGTTTGTTTGCTGTCTAGCTGTCAACCAGTCAGCTTACTGGCTGGTCAGCTGCACAACTCGACTGATGGCAAACTAATCCTGTCCCGAACCAGGAGTCTGTTTGGCCGTATGACTGAATCTTGATGTCTGAAATGGCTAATCGACTGACAGACAATCAGAACCCAATGGCCGCCTCACCAACTGGCTGACTGACTGACCGTCTGGCTGACTAAATGATTCAATGCAGAAGGGACTCCATCCAGATAAAATGAACTCACATCTCAACTCGTCTTCGATCCAAACTCCTGTCAGAAAGCTCGCTGGACAACCTCTTTTGCTCCATTCCTCACGTCAAAGACTGTACAATGACTGCATCGGTTTCAATGAGGAATGTTGCATTTACATCGCAAGAATTTGATTCGTGGTCTCAGATGAGGATTCAGAAAGATGATTAAAGGTAGTATAACACACACTACGACCACTATTGGACACATTGCAAGGACTGTAACTGTGATCTTTACATTGCAGAAGTTGCTTCTTATGTTGTAATCAGCTGCTGCCAGACCAGAAAGCAGAGCTCTGGAGAAAATTATACATTTTAGCAGAGTATCATGTAACATTCAGATCTGGGAATTCAGTCCAGAGAAGCATTATCAGCGTGATAGTTTATAGTTTGAATGACTGTGTTTCAGAAATATCATGTAGCCTATTGGTTTTGTCGTGACTTTTTCTGTCGGCTTGGGCCAGATAATGGCCGACAGAGCGGTCGCAACTCCTTTGTCAAAATCTGCTTCAATTCTTCCATTGCTGACTTTAAAAATGTTTCAAAAAGAGTCTTCAGTCTTCAGGGTCTAATGCGAAATAATGTTTATTCAGTACACGAATGCACAAACAAACATGAGTACACCCTAGGAATGCACTCAAGAACAAAGAAATGCTAAACATTTTATACTGTCATAAAATTCCTCCTATTGTCTGTAAAACCACAACCCAAACTCTTTAAAATCCAATCAAAACATTTTACGTAAGCATACAGTCAGAATTTACACGTATCCGGGGTGGAACATTGACCATATAGAGAGTCGATGACTTCATTTCTCAGAACTCATCTTTACTTTCTTGGAAGAATCAGCCCACCTTGGCTAAGCTTTCGACAATGACTTCAGACACATTATACCTAAAACTCCTCAGCTAGAACCTGAACAAATGACCATCTCTCAATCTCTAACAGTCACATTTTACCAAACCCCCTTCGTTGGAAGCTGAACAAAGACCAACAACCTCACATATCTTTCTCATATACCCAACATTGTACTTATTTCTCCACATAAACTTGGTCCTGTGCCCGTCGGTTGTTCCAGGCCCTGCGAGCAAAGGCACATGCGCAAAGATATGCCCCCATGTGTCGGGTTCTGTTATTACACAAAGGAAACTTGGGCTGCAGTCTCACCAGCTCACAGCACAGCCTTACATAGAGTTCCAGTTTATAGTTGTTATTCAGTTCTATACTTTATATAAATCTTTTTGGCCCAATTTAAACCTATTTACTTAGAATGAACTAATTGTTTTCTTTTCTTGATTTTAGCATAATTTTGTATTTGTTCAATTAAAAATGCCACAACAAACCAGTTTGAGAAGTTCCTCTGGATATTTTGGGTGTTTAATTCAGGCTGATTTTGGCTTTTGCGTCACCAGGGAACAGTTTAATGTTTAAAACTGAATCTGTGCTGCAGTTTAGAGGCTAAAGTTCATTTTTAGTCAACGTTCTGCAAACAGGACGTCTAATAGCATCTGTTTCCTGTGATAAAACATCAGCTGGACATTAGAGAATAGATGTTTTAATGAGTTGTGATTAGTTTGTCAGATACGTATTGGTTCTTAAATGTTTTGTTTCGCTTTAGAAACAAAAGGACTTAATCAAACCTTCAGTTAATCTTAATTAACTTAATAATCTTTATCTTTTTGTTGCCATTGTGTGAAGAACGTTCATATATCACATTACAGTAACATTCTAAAATGTTCTGTCGTCTGATAACATTTTTTTTAATGTTGTTAACTTGGGAAATTGTGGAAATGTTTTAGAGATCCTATAATGTGTTCCTCAACAACATCCTCAGAACATTGCAGGCAGAATGTTCCACCTTTGTTAGTATCTTTCAATACAGGAACGTCTTATAAAAGCAT
>OMNN01080581.1:0-17229 GCA_900302755.1 Chromis chromis | reverse complement strand
GTTTTTGGCTTTAATAATAATAATCTAACCTTTATTGATCCCCTTGGGGAATTCCTTCTCTGCATTGACCCATCCTATTCTAAGTTAACTTTAACTATACATACTAGGAGCAGTGGGCTGCCACGGTGCAGCACCCAGGGAGTAGTCAGGGGTTAAGGGCCTTGCTCAAGGGCCCACAGTGGTGGTGACTGGGACAAGCGGTCGCTCTCACTTTCCCACCTCAACCTCTTGCCAGTCCGGGGACTCCAACTGGCGACCCACCGGTTACAAGTTCGCTTCACAAACCCCTAGGTCTCCACTGCCCACCATGATTAAAGATATGTCACTATACTGGTTTTACTATATACTGCAGTTGCTGTAAAGGTGCTTTCCTTTTAAAGGTGTCCCTGTGAACACAACACAGAGCTCATGTGCAAATGAGCAGGTGGCTTCTTGGAAATCCAAACTGTCTTTCCAACTGTAATGAATTCAAAATATGCAGTCGATAAGTACAACAGCCTAACCCACCGGTTAAAAGTTTGCTTCACAAACCACTAGGCCACCATTCCCCCAAATGTTAAATATTAAATGTCATGCCATGTTTCACTGACATAAATCTTATCACTCGAATGAGAGATTTGACCGTCTTTATCACAGTCAATAAGGTTCAGTAAAAATGAATGAGATTGTGAAGCCATTCACTCAGGGCTAATATAAAAACATGCACCACAATAATATTGACTGAGGCTGCAACCTATGAGAGGGGCAAATTGGGATTTGATAGGCTACTCAACAATATCACAAGGCGTTCAATGTGAACTACAGGAAAGAACTAAAGGCTTCAACAAGATAAAGCCACATCATCTGAAGCCAGTTGTCTTAATTGAAAAGCTGTATCGAGTGTGGATAGCAGAACGGCCATAAAAAGAGCTGAAGTCAACACCAGGAGTGTTATTGGAGTGCACTTTAACAGGCACGAGGAGCTGGAAAGAGACTATTGGAGTGGTGGTTGGTGGGATGGGTGGGCAGGTAGGAAGTGGTGGGTAAAACTGATTTTTATTGAACCACTAAATCCCCAGTGCCAAATGTAATTTGAGGTTTTTGTTGCTTTGCCACCATTAGCCGCTAACAACCCAGTCACTCCAGGGCATGTCCTGATAAAATAGAGTGGAGAGACAAGGGCAGATCAGAACAACAGCGTATTCAATCCATGCAATTACGGTGTCGTTAACATTAGCCCATCTGATTCCTTAACGTCAAGGCAAACAGGCGCATCACTCGGGGGAGCTTCCAAATCTCATCAAAGAGGAGACACAGGTGGAGAGCAAAAGCCAAACACAGCAGCGTAATATTGTGATGAAGCGACAAGTGAGAGACACGGTAATAGACAGTGAGCGAGTGATAGGGATAGATAGAGTCTTGATGAGAGTGGGCGGGTGCGTGTTTGTTTGGGGTTGTGTGTTTGTGTGCGCGGCCATGCATGTGTAAAGCTCAGAGGATAAGTGCACATTGAGCGACAAGGGACAGGCCGCATCACCATAAAATGTAATCTATTAAAGCTTATCCCAGACAAGATCGCTACATCTAAATTCATCTCAGTCTGTCAGGCCCTCTTCTATTCCCAGTGCTGCTGCACCATAATGGGATGTGACAGTACATGTCCTAAGGAATGAGGAAATAAGAGATCTCCATGTCACAGAGCCGTGCCATTTTGATACAGCCTCTTACCCCATAAAGACCCAGAACAGCTGGGCAAACACACTAAGCAACGTGTACAGAATTACAATAGTGCATTATGGAATTCTGTATAGCGGTACATACAGCCTTACAACAATAGGAACTAACCGTTTTTGTAATTGTTGCCATCTTTTCTTTTCCACTAAAGTTGTTGCACCTGTTGCTAACCATTTAAAAAATACAGTTTTACACTTAGAACTGTGCTTGATAGAAATGTTATTATATTAATTTATTTAACCCAAGTCTTGCATAGTCACACTATTCTCCATAGCGTCTGTCTGCACCCATTTACCCCTTTTCCACCAAGCTGGTTCCAGTGCTAGTTCAGAGCCAATGCCTGACTTAGCACCAGTTCTTTGTGTTTATACCACCTAAGCACCGGCTCCATGTGCTAAAAACTAGTGCTTAGCAAGCACCAACTCTTTGCTGGGGCAGAGCTAAGCACCGAGTATGTCAGGGGCTGGGGGCGGGGTTATTGTGACCATTGATTACTGGTGGAAAGGGACACACAAGCGGTAATTTATGTCCTTTTTCGCCAGGACGTCCCTGGTCCTATCACAGATGTATTGGAATGACTCCCGGACACACGGAAGTTTTGCACAAACTGTTGCGCTGAAATCCAGTACACTTGTGTCCCACCAGCGTGAACGTGGATGTACCCAGACAACAGGCGACCTCCGCCTCGCAATCAGCCTTAAGACCATCTATAAAGATAAACATAGATAATATCAACTTATTGCGTTTGTTTAACTGCTATGTAATCGATGCAAGCGTAGTTGTTCTACGGTGACGCAATGGCGTGGCTCCAATTTGGCAAGCAATAGAAAAGCAAACCGGTTCTTATGAGGAAGGAGATTTGAACCAACTAAGCACCAGCACCAAAGTAGCACCTGGTTCTTCTTGGTGGAAAAGGGGTAATTATCATTCTGTGACAGAACTAGGAGGAAACAGAAGTTCTGGCTTGTACATATTTCTTTAAATCAGTCAGAATCTTCTTGAGTGGTGCTAAGCCCAGGATGTAGCGATGGTGCTCTTGCAAAATAGCAGTGGAGGAATTGTTTTGTTGGAACACTTGCATGCATATAGGTGAGCACTGTTACTAAAATGGGTAATTTCTTGACATATCCAAGAAGGTCATTGCATGATCCAAATCATTTGCAAAACTTGCCATTCTCCGGATGTAGGTTGCTGCTAAGAGCTGCTGTTTACAGTGGCAAGGGGGATTTTTTTTTAAAAACAGTAACGCAGAGATGGTGACAGGGAGGAAGAAAGCTATGGGAATCATGCAGTGGAAATGGCAGGCGTACACCTGAAGTCTACATCCAGTGAGTCAGACTAATCTAACTCTGTCATGACAACAGTCAAAACTGCCAAATTTAGACTGACTGACAAAAGCAGCTTCTCATGATTAGTTGGTGAACATTAGTTTAGATGAAATGAAAATTGGAGTTTTTAATGCTGGCTAACTATAGGGAATTGAACTAATGCTACTTCCATAGGTTGGTTGAAAATGCTATTAAAAATGTTACATTTTTAAAGCTTCTAACTGACTGGTACCTTGTAAATGGGCTGGTTGGCTATAATGTGGCCTGGCAGCAGTGTAACGGCCAAAAAGTCACCATCATTACCAGTTGATGATCCATGTAGATGGCATGTAAATAAAGGAAGATATTGTTCTTGTACTGCAAGGTATTGCAGGGTAAAATCATCAGAATATGATTTTGTTAAACGTGACCCTGGATACACACAACTTCATGTTTTCATTGTTAAAATTACAAAAATTAGGACATACACATGTTGGTCTAAAGTAATGGTATATGTGAGCTGGAGCAGCTCCAGTAAAGACTAAGACAACACTCGAAAGGAGAGCCTCCCAAACAGTGTGTAAGTACTACACAGGTAGTACTTAGTTACTAATACTGGGTAGGATTTCCCTTTGCTCAAAGAACAGCCTCACTTCTTCATTTCATGGATTCCACAAGAGGTTGAAAGCCTTCCTTGTAGATTCGGCTCCATGGCGACATGATTGCATCACGTCTACAGATTTGTCAGGTGCAAATCTTCCTTTCACCACATCTCAAAGGCATTCTCTCGCCTCAGATCTTGTGACTGGGGAGCCCATTAAAATACAATAAGCTCAGTGTCACGTTGAAATCAAACTGGTTTCGTGGACTTTTGCTTTGTGATACGGTGCATTATCACGTTTAAAGTAGTCATTAGGAGATGCTAACCTGTGGCTATAAAAAAAGATGGACATTGTCATCTACAATACTCAGATGGACTGTAGCATTCAGACCATGATTGTTGGTATTAAGGGGCCCACAGTGTGCCAAGAAAACATTCCCCACACCATTATACCATCACCAGCAGCAGCCTGGACTGTTCACACAGCACAGGTTGGTTCCACGGATTCATGCTGTTGATGCCAAATCGTGACCCTGCCATCTGCAGCCTGAACAGAGATGGAGATTCATCAGAGCAGGCTACCAATGTTTAACTGTCCAGCGTTGGTGAGCATTGCCCACTGCAGCCCCACATTTCTGTTCTTGGCTGACAGGAGCGGAATCCGACGTGGTCTTCTTGCTGTTGTAGCCCTCAAGGTTCTGTGTGTTGTGCTGTTTTTTTTTTCACTCACCATGGTTGTAGAGTGGTTATCTGAGTTTCTCTGCGTCAGCTTCATCCAGTCAGGCCATTTTCCTCTGACCTCTCTCATGAATGAGGTATTTCTGTCAGCAGAACTGCAGCTCAGTGGATGTGTTTTGTTTGTTTTGTTTTCACCTTTCTGAATAAACTTTCGAGAGGTGTAGTGAAAAATCCAAGGAACTCATCAGTTTCAGAAATCCTCAGACCAGCCCATCTGGCACCCATTAATCATCTGATACTCACAGAGACCACATTTTTTCCCACATTCGGATGTTTGATGTGAACATTAAGTGACGCTCTGGACTGTATCTGCAGGATTTTGTGCATTTCTCTGCTGCCACATGTTTGGTTGATTGGGTAATCCCATGTATGAGAAGGTGTTCCTAATAAAGAGCTTGGTGAGTGTGTCTTTGAACAGTCACTGTTTCGGGAAGCGGTTAATCTAATGGTTAGCTTTGGTGGACACAGCTTTATTATGGGGGTAGAAATTATGGTAAAAGGTGCAAAAATAAGATGCACACTGCAATTAGGGGAATGATCTTTTTTGTGTTTCCTTGAGAGAGGTTTTACATATCATGGAAAATACACATCTGCTTACATAATCACCCAGATCTCCTCAAATGTCCTCCAAAAGTCAACCTGCAACTGCAAAGACATGTCTTATCTGAAAGAGCAGCAGGCAGCAGGCACTCTTTTTTTTCCTCCGTTTTTCTTATCCTCCATCCCTCACTGCTCACCTTCTCCCCTTCCTATCGCCCTCTTTCAATGCATCCCACTCCGTCAATCTGCCAGGCAGCGAGTGCCTTAAAACAATGCACCAATCATTGCACAAGGAGCGTGGCTCGCGCCTCCTCTCCTCCTGTACTCCGGTGGGATTGGCTGCTGCTTCGTGCTCCAGGCTTTCCAGACAACAGCCAGATCCTCGGACCACTGTGCGGCTGCCAGGAGCAAAGAGCTCTAATGATCGCCCACTGCCACTGAAGCAGAGCCAGGGACACACAGGCACAGAAAGACCTGCACAAACCAGAGTGCTTAAGGGGACAGAGGAGGCATCACAATTTCTGTATTTTTCAGAAGTGGGTTGAAGGCTATCTATCTATCCATCCATCTATCGGTCGTCCACAATAATCATCCTATTTAAATTCCGTTGGAGAAGATCTTTATAGAATGTCCTTCTGAAACCCTCCTCTTGTAAAAAAAAAAAATGCATTTGGTCTTGAGCTATTGCTGGTTCAGGTGTATGCAGGTTATTGTGCTGGATGACTCAGTGGTGGACTATTTTTCTCAACATACTCTCTTGTGGCGCACAGCAACATCTCGGGATATGTGGTGGGAATGGCAACCTTAGCATTCTCAAGGAAAAATAAAACCCTTCAATTCACTCTCTCTCCCTCTTTCATTCATGCTTTATTTATGTCTACCTCTGTGTGTATCTCTCACCTTGTCGCTTCCGCTCAGCCCTCTACATTTATAATTACCCTCACCTTTTCTCTGGCTTTTGGTGCCTTCGCTCCATACACCTTAATTTCCCCGCCTGATGGACTCTCTTTCCTCTCCGCCATCTGGCTCCTCTTCTGTCACCTGCTTTTTGTCTAAGTAAGGGAAGGCTTTTAGTTCCTTATCAAACTCTCATGAATTATGAACGGCCACTGTCCAGTGGCCTGGACAGAAACACATCTCACTGTCTGCCTGCCTCTCTATTGTAAGCACCTCAGAAAGGAGAGCTACTGCAATCCAGTCAGAAACACCTTGTTCTGCAGGTCTGTGAGATGAATTATTGAAACTTTTGTGACCCCCACCCGCTCCCAAACCTGTGTGTGACGCACACAGATCACCTGTCCACCTGCCAAACCTCTGCCCAAACAGTCCATGAGTACTGTCACACAACAAACCCTGTCAACACCAAAGTAAAGCCTCCCAACTGACTCCAGGTCAAACTGTGAACTTGACTGAGATTCAGCTGAGATCAAAACTCGTATAGTTCAGTAAAACTCAATGTGTCTGTGCTGTATTTTTTTTGCATATTTTGGAGATTACAATAATGTAATTATACATTTCAGAATATCACAGGAAGTGAGGCTTCACTATGCTACCATCCAAATCCACACTACACATGAAAAAAAATACAATCTATGTAGTGATCTGTGCTGTTTTTATGACTCCAAAAATAAAATAAAAACACATTTTCTTGAATTTTTTCCAGTAAGTAATTTGTTACTGATTTTACTCTTACCCTAAAAAATCAACCCTTTGACAACAAACTTTTGAAAAAGTCAGAATGCCAAATTGGCAAAAAAAAATGAAAAAAAAAGTTGTTAGATGCTTCTATGTGTTAGGGGCCATGCTTGTGGAGGAACCAGTCACCATAACAACCACACCTTTGTGGTTAACATTAATAAGGTGTATTTTAACTCAAATCATGATCTTTTCCTAAACCTAAGTAGTCTTGTAGTGTAACTCAAATAAAACATTAACTGAAAACTTAAAAATGAACATTAAAAAAATTATGTGAATAAAGAATGGTCCGACACAGGACTCAACCTTCAATCTCCTCAGTGAAAGTCCTGTGTTTGCCACGGGGTCAGCCCTATGTTCCCACATTTTTAAGATTTGTTTTTTTCACTAAAAATTTTGAAAATTAGGCTCTACGTTCCCACAGCCCTATGTTCGTCACAGCCCTATGTTCCCACGTCTCACATTTCTAGACCCCGTTTACACGAAGGGAAAATGAAGATATTTCCACACGGTTTGGCCTCTCATTTACGTTTTCTTAAGATAAAAACCCTGTTTTTATCTTAAGAAAATGATTATTTCTCAAAAAAAATCTTAGAAATGTAGGAACATGGGGCTGTGGGAATAAGAGCTGTGGGAACATAGGCACGCTCCCTTTGCCACTACCACCCTTTCTTCGGCATCTCTCAGTTTTGAAACAAAACAAATGTTTTGCACAGACTGTTGGTTTTGCACTGTTGACCAACAGAACTATGAGACATGCTGGAGTGAGACAGCATTGCAGTTAGCAATCTGCTGGACTGCTTTACAGCACAAGAAGCTACTATTCCAGATGTAAGGGCTATACATGGCACCAACATCATGTAATACAGTCCCTTTCGGTCTACGCAAAACAAAAAGGATTCACAACATGTCCTCAAATATGAACAATCATACAAATGAAGAGCAGTTTGAAAATGGGGACAAACAGCGCCTCCCTTGGTAAAGTCTAATGTTGTGTTGACCCATCCACCCGACCTCCCCACACATGAACTTTGCGGTTCTGGAACTATGTCATCTCACATCCTCTGGTGCTCCTGTCATGATTACCACTTCAGACCATTGTTACTTTGACTATGGGCCGTAATAAGCTCCCTGCACACGGGGTTTACTCCTGGCAATGTGAAGGAGGCTGAGAAACACATTTAGAAATATCTAGAGTCCTGGCTGCAGCCCTGCTAGCTCCCTTATTCCAGCCTAACAACTAGAAATCCATCATTTGAACTTCAAGCTGACTTGTGGTAGTTAGCATCATGGAGTCTTAGTCCTACTGCTCCAAAAAACTAATAAAATAAATCAAATAAACAACAACAACAAAACAGAGATGGCAGGCAGGAGAACATGAATAAGTAACAATCTAGCTGGTACCTTTTCTTGCTCACTCTTCCTTATTTGTTAGTGGTAACAACTGGGAGAGCCTCGCTCCCATTACCAGCCACCCACATATTCCTAATGCTAAAGCACATGCTCCACATTTCACTGCAGCCACTCTGGCATTACAGTAACCAATCAGCTACCTTACATGTATGTCATCAGACAGAAGCTGAACAATATGGCTGGAGGCAGCATGAATGCAAAGTAAGTCAGCTAACGAGATGAGCCGAGCTGCTGGCAAATACATACAGATGATCCCTCGTCTTAGGATTCGAGTCGGGTGCTGTGCATAGAAAGAGTTGAGAGCTCCAGTATGGATTAGTGGGGCTGGGAGTTGCTTATGCTCTTCAGGAGAACACAGAGCAGCGCCACACTGGATTACACAGCTGGGGAAAAGGTTACACACTTCAATGCGTGTGAGAGAGGGATGAACAGAAAGAACAAGCTCACAGTAGCAAGGATAATTAGAGAAGTCTACCTTTCCTCTGACAGTACAGTCAGACAGGTGTTCCTGTGTAGACTAGTTGGGAATGCTATTTGAACTAGTGCTCTGTTTACTTGGATGAAAGAACCAGTCCCTGGTCCCTACTTAGTATGTGCGATGTTTCTACACTCGTGTCACCAAGACAAATTCCTGTGTATTCATTGTAATTTGATAATTACTGTGCCTTGGATTCTAGTTTTAATTAGCAGCGAGAAAGAAGTTAATCACAGTGGCCTGTAGCTTGACACTGAATGCAATTTGGATTGTTAGCAGATATTGTGCATTCAGCAATTCAATTATTCTCCTTAATGAACATGGATAATGCACCAATACCATACCTGATGCTGTGGATGTAGTCAAGAGTGGAATCAGACTCAAGACGCAGAGCAAGAAATTTCAGGTGTTTGATCGGGGTCATGCATGTGATTAACTGGATGTATCTACAATTAAACACTGGGAAACATCATTATGAGGAACAGAGTGGATTCACTTAACAATAGATCTATTGATATTCTCAACAAACCCCACAAAAATAACATAACATGTATAGTCTGTGCAGCCAAAGCTTAATATAGGTTATTCATCTGTGGCACAGACCTCCATTGTGGTCCAAAGACTATTAAAAACGCATCAGGGAGGCACACTGTTGCACAGGGTTCCTCCATTAATGTGAACACACACACAGTAGTCTATTAATGAGTCAATCCCACCAGCACACCAGATCCATAACTGGAAAAATATTGCCCCACAAATGAGCATTTATTCCTTTAAGTGTTGTAAATGCTGCAGTACCCAGATGTTAAAGAATACGATTTTAACGTTTTAAAAAATAAAAATGAAACTATATGTTTGTGACCTGTTTTTAAAGATTTACAATTTCATTTGGAATAAAGGGACTCAGAGCTGAGAGTCACAGGTAGGCTGGAGAAAGCACTGAAGCAATGCTGGTTTGGGCTTTTAATGGCATTAGCTGAAAAGAAAAGAAAATGCAATACCACCAGCCTCATGTTTCAATCACCTTCATGCACAAAATGATGGCCATAAATGTCACATATTCACGTCACGGTGTTTTATGTGACTTTATTTTAAACAAGATGCACAGCACCAGCTAGAAGTCAGGATGGCTATTTTTTGCTATGTAATTTTACTCCTTTCTGAGAAGCGTAACTGACTTCAAACAAAGCAGAGGAAGACAGATCTCCTTTCACATCAAACTAAAAACAGATGATCTCAGCTCATGGTTCGCAAAGTCAAGAGGAGTTATCACATACTTTACATTTTAAAGACAATGTGACACATGGTGTAAGGCGGCTAACCTGTCATCTAATTCAGCTTTGACATGGCAACGTTTTCAGTGTGATTCTGTCTGTTTAAGGCGCACACACACACACACACACAAACCCTGGACCACTCCTTCTCTGGTCTGTCCTTGCTTTCTCTCTTCAGCTGCAGTCATATGCACTGGGCCTGATAAGGCATTAACATTCCAGGCCTGTGGAGCAAGATCAGCCTCCTGTATTGTAATTAATGCAGTCCACTCCTGCTCCACTTCTACAGCAGGTAGCTATTAGACTGAACAGAATCAGCACGTTAGCCATTTCAATGCCGGTATCACTGGGATCAAAAATTAGGCTGGATCAGAATACACAATGGCTACCATGGTACAAGACAAACAAGGCGACATTACACAGCAGATTAAGACCTAGTAGCTGAACAGGGCAACACGCAGTTTGGTTGCACTTGTAATGGAAATCGTAGAGACTGCCCCCAGTGCACCACTATATGGTATGCAAATAGCATTTTACTGCTCCTATGCTATATTCTGTATGCTACACTTCCTCCTAACTGCACTGTATTACCCCGGTGCAGCCCTAAAGCAAACATATTTGTGGACAACACCTGAAACCGGACAATAAAACTACCGCAAATGTTTTGTATTTATGCAGCGGAGGAGAGCTAATGTGCATTCTGAGTCTGACTCCAAAGTGATAACAGGGTGTTTGTGAAGGAGTGTGTGGGAGAAGAAGACTGCAGAAGGAGTGGGTGTGCAGACGCAGCAATGAACTCAAGAGGTGAGTATGAATGAGCAGCGAGGATTCCATATTTCTGCTGTCATAGCACAGAATAATACATGCATTGTAGGAACTGGATGCAGCATCACCTTCTGTATAATGTATGGCCCTACAAGCCTGGAGTGTGTCCTCGGAAGTAAACAGGGTTGGGGGGGACATCCTGAATCAAGGCTTTTAAAATGATTGGATTGTTTTTGTATTGAATATCAGACTCAACATAAATAATAATAATAATGCATTGGTTTTATTTAGCGCTTTTCAAGACACTCAAAGACGCTTTACATTTCATTATTCATTCACTCCATACTCGATGGTGGTAAGCTACGTATGTAGCCACAGCTGCCCTGGGGTAGACTGACGGAAGCCAGGCCGCCAATCTGCACCATCAGCCCCTCCGACCACCACCAACCACTCACTCTCACACTGCATTCACCCAGACTTCCTGGTGTTCCCTCACGGTCTCCCATCCCACCCTGCTTAGCTTCCGAGATCTGACGGGATCGGGCATCCACAAGGTGGTATGGCATGACATATTTAACAGACATGATGTTTCAGTTGTATTTTAAAAAGCAGATATTAAAATACACGTCCAGTATCATTCCACACATCCAATAATACCCACAGTTTGTTTACTTTTCCCCGAAGCAATAAAGTTTTGCATGTTTAGTTCATTTAAGATCACAATTAGACTCACAGTATCGTACGAAGTAGCTCATTAACTAGACAGAGTTTGGGTGAGCTGTCATCGAACCAGACAGGGAATCAAAACAAATCTCATTCCAGCTCAGAACAACATCTCTCAGATAAAAAAAGTGAACGCATTCACTGTTCCTAACAAAACAGACTAAAGGAAAGCATCCAGATTTCTTGGTGCCAGTGAACCGTTATAATGGACGCTCATCTTTTAAGATACAGTTTTGCCTTTTAGTTTTGGTTCTGACAGATGATCCAAGAGAAGTAAACATAAAGTCAAATGGACTGAGAGGTACGTCATTCATTAGACAGTTTTTTTGGTCTGTCATTCTCTGCTAATAGTGCAACCTGGACCCATGTGGGGATATCAACTTCCAGTGATGGACACAGTGAAAAAACTCTAAATGGACCTTAAACAAAACGTAGAATCCTTTGAGTTACATCTGCATTACTGAGGATTCTGCACCTTACCTTTTGCATCTAATGCTAATGTTAAGTACCCATGCAGGAAAGACTGAGCTTTATGCAGTAAGGAGTAAGGCAAGGTGGTGGTTATGATGATAGATGAAGCACATCAGTCAGAGCTGCAACATTCACCCCCGTTTTTTACTTTAAAAAGACTTCAAGCTTGGAGGCATTTTGCTCGTTGGACTCGGATGGTGAAAACAGTGGAGCGATTCAACAAGTATCAGTCCCTGTGCACAACAGAAGAGGTAAGAAACCACAGTTTTTCTCTGCATGACTCTTAAAGTAGGAAAAGATTGCCTCTGCTGCTATTGTTGCCTTAGTATTGGTATTGTAAAATGGTTTGTGCTGCTTGACTAATGAGGCTCTGTGGTTTCAAATGATGTATGATTGGATTCAGAATGGGCCGATGACATTCAAAGTGCCGCGGCAGAATTTTCACTTGGCCCATATTTGTGCCGGTAAGTATTAAGTAGCTAATCACAAGCTCTTGCCTCACAATAACCCTTATGATAGTTTAACTCCGTAGTTGTTTTTGTCAAACAACCACAGAGAAGTTCATTCCTTTTACGAACCTCTTGACCTCTGCATAGCTCATGGCTTCATCAATACCAGGGAAAGCACTCATGGCCTCCTGCATCATCTTCTTGGCCATACTGAGCATGTTGTCCTCCTCGAAGAACTCATCAGGCAGCTCTGCAACACCCAGGCTTGGGTCAATCTCCATCGCAAAGAGGTTGCCATAGCCCTTGACCTTAGTAGGCACCTTTGAGAACTTCTGGTCATAAGCGTCAGAGATGTTATGGGCAGGATGTGTGGAGATGATGAGGACGCTCTCCATGACAGCAGTCAGCTGGACAGTCAAACTGCAGCTACATGTCGTTTTATCAACTCCAATTTTCAAAACACTGACATGCCACCGTTTATATGCACAAATGTTGAAGAAAAATGTTGTCACTGGTTGTAAAAACTGTCATTTTTCAGAATCATTTATGATGACATGCAATGAATAATGACAAACAGGCAGCAAAACAGACGGTGTGTATCACAGTAATACAGACGATGGTAACGCCGGGAGCGTACCTATGTTCCCCAGGCCGCTTTGTATGGGATCGGGGAACAAAGGACCCTTTTTCTAAATAAGGGTCCTATGTTCCCCATTTTTCCTAAAAAGGGTCCTATGTTCCCCGGTCATATACAAAGCGGGGAACATAGGACCCGGGGAACATAGGTACACTCCTGGCGTTACCATCCTCTGTATTACTGTGATACACACCGTCTGTTTTGCTGCCTGTTTGTCATTATTCATTGCATGCCAAAAGGGTCCTATGTTCCCCAGTATGTATTGCGACCGGGGAACATAGGACCCTTTTTAGGAAAAACGGGGAACATAGGACCTGGGGAACATAGGGATGACCCCGTAATGCCTGTGTCACTTTGTGGGTCCTGGTTATACAGAGAAGGAGACATCCACAATACAGTTATGTTTCAACAACACTTTCAACTGCATGTGTCACTACTGTGGTCAAATTACCATATATATATACAGCACTTAACAGAGATCAGGGTCTGCAGATGAGTTTTATGGAAATTCAGCTTTTGAAATTGCACTAAAATTACATTTATTCTATTAAAAATCCTGAGTGTTTGTTCTGCTTTCCTTTCCCACTACAAACAAATCCACACCAGACTTTGCTTGGACAGCAACAGACTATTATCGCTGTTTAGTCTGCATGAGAGTATGACTGACTGCTTTCGCCCCATCCTAAATTAACCAAATGGCCAGTGTACAGTTTGTTTGAACAGCACCACACAATTTTGGTGATGAAATTACCCCCAAGGACCCATGGATAACTTCTAAACATAGCAAACCACATGGGTTAAACGCTGTGGATGTGTGTGTTTCTGTGTCTGCATATGCACGATCAAAAATAAGCAGCTTATATTGTTTCAGTAAATCCAGAATTATGGACACTCAGTGGGAGGACTTGTAACTGCTATGCCAAATTTACAGCTTTGCACAGTGCAGTAACAGATACAGTAGGGGGTGAAAACTACTATTTCCACATGAGGAATAACAATAATTAGAGAGAAATACAGAGAGAAGGAGAGAGAGATATATATCCCACTACTGAGAGGAGCACAGTGTTACTGTAATTATAACTTGTGAAAGCCGGTGCTTTTGCAGCCGATTCCATCTGAGCAAACACTGGCGGTGCAGTAAAACTCCAATCTCGTTGATCTAAGAATTCTAATTGAGGGAGCGGCAGAAGCTCCACAGATGGTGCAACAAGCAAACACTGCAGAGTAATTAGAAAAAGGCCTTTTTTCTTTCCACCCCCTTTTTTTCTTTTTCGCGGGTATTACAGGAGACTGTTTCCCCAAAACATGATGTGGATGGAGCTGATAAAAGAGGGGGAAGTTAGAGGAAAAGAGGAAGACGGCGCAGGAGGAGGGATCATTTCAAAACGACGGTGAAGGAGGGTGAAAATGAGAAACGAATGTGAGGAGGTTTTTTAAGATTTCATTCATCAAAGACGGGAGGTTGCCGAGCATGTCTGCGCCCTCCATTCACTCAGGTACAAAGTGTTACATCTACCCTGTCTGACTATTAGCACAGCAGAACATGTTGGTTTGTGCTTCCGCGCATGTGTGACCATATATTTGAGCATTTATTATCAAGCATTCAGCTGATAGTGTAGCAACGGGTTGAAGCTACTGGGAGCTGATGACAGAGAGTTCCTCAGATAGCAGCTTCGGATTGACCAAAAAACATTTTCTCGGCTATGTTTTGCTGCAAGATTTATGTGGGTTTTGGATACTGACAGAAGCTGTCTTATCAACAGCTGTTCAACGTCAGTTTGCCGGGATGCTTTATGCATTATGTGAGGCAGCATATCCTATCAAGTCAACACAGTCGATTGTTTATTCTTGCGTTCTTCCGCACGCCTGTCATACACCACTAGCACTGACCTTGGGCAAGCAGCTTTTACAGCAACCTAATGTTCTATTAATTTAGCTCTAATTACCCCACGTAGTGCAAAATGTAAGATGAGAGCATCAAAGCAGCTTGGAACAGACCGAGAGAAACGCGAGGGGGTGGAGGGGTGTCGGGTGCTGATGAGAGAACAGAGGAGACGAATAGCAAACGACTCCCCGCTGTTGCACCCTACTTTTAGCAGGAGGTTGCCTACTGTAGGGCAGAGGGAGAGAAGGGAGGATAAAAAAACGGGAGTCAATTGAGCTTTGATTTGCAGACCAGAAGCAAAGGTGGAGGATTAAGCAGGACGGGCCAGATTAACTAACACATGGGAGGCAAACTTGGTCTGTTGGCTGAGCTTTCGCTGCTTTTTAGCCACATGAAAAGAGGAAAAAGGGAGGAGGAGGGAGAGCAGGGAGTGAGAGGAATAGTTAAAATGTGTGTGTTAGGATTTGTGTGTTTTTGCACTGGTGTGGTAGCAGTTCATAAAACAGTATATAATACAGCCATAACAGTGTGTGTAGAGAGCAGTGAGTAATGTTTCTGTCAAGTTCTGGACGGCATCTTAGACATGAGAGGTTTAACACTTTTAATAACGCTTCTTGTTTAACCTCTGCAACATTTGAATCTCATGTAAAATCTAATTTTATTATATTCAGCATTTAAAATGTGTGCGAATGTGTACGCTGAGGAGATAAAGAGACAGAGAGAAAGGGCAAAAGATCAGAGAAACTGTGCGAATACGAAATGCGAGAGGGTTATTGGTGGCTAGATTGTAAAATGCCAGCGCTAAAGCGTGCTGCTTTATTGCTGGAGGGAGGGGTCAAACAAGAGCCAATGGGAGGGCAGCGGATGATGAATGCCATCTGATGAGGAGTGGAGGAGGAAGTCTAGCTCATGACTAGGCCATAATGACCTAATGTCGTGTTTCAAACTTGTTTGGCTTCAGAGGATGAAATACCAGCTGCCGTCACAAAGCTGACAGTCATTTCCACTGGAAGAATCGGGAGATGCAATATTCAGACCTAAAATATTCATCTAGAGAAAGTTTGTTTCGCACACATGGGATTTTTCTGCTAAATCTTGCCTCAGATTTGTAGTGACACACATAAACAGCTGGCAGCTGCCCAGCACTACAGGCTTCCGATGCTGGCCAATCTTCTAGTGTTGGCTTCCTTTTGATATTTGAGGAGGAAAGACGTTGCTCATTCACTTTTAGAGTTGCACTGGGAAAAGAACCATATTGTCTCTGTTGACAGTATGTCTGCAGTGTCAATATTTTTAGCACGACTATTCAATTTTCAGTCTGCATACAAAATTTGAAAGTTGTTTTTGAGAATTTTAGCAGCAGATCGTGTAATTGTGAATATTGTAAGTGAAGTTAACATTTGAAAAAAGAGTTATGGGTTGATAGTATGGATGGAATTCTCTGTCATGTAATTTTACACCATCTAATCTAACCTTTATTGATCCCCTTGGGGAAATTCCTTCTCTGCATTGACCCATCCTATTCAAAGTTAACCTTAACTATATATACTAGGAGCAGTGGGCTGCTGCGGTGCAGCGCCCAGGGAGCAGTCAGGGGTTAAGGGCCTTGCTCAAGGGCCCACAGTGGTGGTGACTGGGACAAGCGGTCGCTCTCACTTTCCCACCTCAACCTCTTGCCAGTCTGGAGACTCGAACCGGTGATCCACCGGTTACAAGTTCGCTTCACAAACCACTAGGCCTCCACTGCCCACCATGATTAAAGATATGTCACTATACTGGTTTTATTATATACTGCAGTTGCTGTAAAGGTGCTTTCCTTTTAAAGGTGTCCCTGTGAACACAACACAGAGCTCATGTGCAAATGAGCAGGTGGCTTCTTGGAAATCCAAACTGTCTTCCCAACTGTAATGAATTCAAAATATGCAGTCGATAAGTACAACAGCCTGTCTGACGTAGTTCTTAAACTCACTATCAACTTGACCTATTACATGTCCTATTGACTGATCAGTATTGAATAAAAGCGGCCATTATTCAGCAAAGTAGTGCTGACTGGATAATCACAATGCCAAAGCATTTAAAACTCATTGTGGGTTAAGGATTTTGGGTTCTGACAAAATCACCAGCAAACATAATTTTATTTGCAAGCTTTTAAAAAGCAGCTGTATTGCTCGACCACAATAACAAATCCAATTTGTATTCATTACGTTAAATCAGGTAGTGCCATCACCCCCCAGCGTATTTGCTGCAAGCTCATCAAGTGCAACACACAAAGGAGGCAGTAATTTAATGGTCACACAAATCTGACACATTAAATATCAAAATCAAATCTGTTCTGTGGCTTGTCTGTGGTTGTTATCTGTTCTTTCATTTCCTATTTTTGACTTAAGCTTAAGAATGAAAGTACAAAAAACAAGCTGTTATTTTGTGTGTGTGTGTGTGTGTGTGTGTGTGTGTGTGTGTGTGTGTGTGTGTGTGTGTGTGTGTGTGTGTGTGTGTGTGTGTGTGTGTGTGTTATTTAATGCTCTAAATCTTGAGCCCGTATG
>OMNN01080565.1:0-10494 GCA_900302755.1 Chromis chromis | reverse complement strand
TTCTACCCGGATGCTGTCAGACTGTTGAACAGTTCCACATCAGTCATTGCACTGAACTGAAAACCTGCACCAAGACCTAAGAAACAGCATTTCGTTCATCCTGCAAAGGGTCGAATGACAATAAAGAAGTCTGAGTCTGAGTCTGAGTCTAAGTGGCTTCTGGCTCCTCCCCTTCTTCCACTATCTGTGTGCTACTGTTTTCAAAATCTCCTTCACCACAGGAAACTACATAAACTACCACTACATACTGAAAGTGGATTTGGATTGTGAAATAAGATTGGCCTGCGAGATTAGCCGTGTTAATGTCTGTGTTCGTCCTCCTGCATGCAAATGTTCCACCACAACAATTCCCCTGTTAGTATTCTACAGGGGCACCATTGCTGCATCCTGGGCTCAGCACTGCCCAAGACAGCTATGATTGGAAATAGGAACAAGCCAGAGGACTTTAACCACTATAACAGAATGATGATGAGATGTGGCCAAAAGAGACTTTGTGGGACTGTTGCCCCAAATCTAAGTTGCAGTGATATTTCTTTTATCATAATGTCCCATTTGTAATGTAGTAAAATAGATCAAAATGAATAGCTAGTGCTAGATAACATGCAGTATCGGCCTGTAAGTGTTATTTAGCTCTGCAAATATAAAGGATGGTCATTATTTCTAAGTAATCAAATTACTTTTTAAAAATAATCTGGGGCGCCCCGATAGCCTAATGGTTATGGCGTGTGACCCAAGTGCTAAGGCGTAGTGGCTGTCCCTGGTTCGATTCCGACCTCGGGCGTTTACCACATGTCCTTCCCCACTCTCTCCCATTTCCGACTCTATCCACTGTCCTATCTAATAAAGGCATAAAAGGCCAAAAATAAGTCTTTAAAAATAATCTATTGGTTGATTGCTTTGTGGAAAAAGTCAGCATTGGTGAAAACATGTCAGTTACAACTTTGCAGAGCTCAGTGTGACATCTTAGAAAGCCTTGTTTTGTCTGATCAACCAGTCCAAACTCCAAATCTTCAATTTACAATGATGAATGACTACGAGAAGCAGAAAGATCTGCCATTTGAGAAGGTAAAGCATGAGACCGTGTTGCATTTTGCTCGACTGACTAATTATGTTAACTCTAGTGTAGCTTTACAACCAGTGAGGTACAGTCTCTGCACACTGAGTGATTTGCTTCTCAACTATATTGTAAAAAAACATCTGAAACCTTTTACAGTGGCGTCTATGGATTATCCTGAATAAGTGTGACTTTGCTTTGTGATGAGCAGTCGCTTTTGAAGTTTTCAGTTCAGTATTTCAAGCCTTTGAGCAGCTCTTCTGTGCCCTGGTTAGAAAATGTTCTGTATGTAAATGTTTTTTTTTTTTTTTTTTTGCCATTTTGTTTGGTTGACCCAGACCTTCAAATGCACACTTCTAAAAAGCTGAACTCAAACCCTGAGATTGCATTTTTCTGATAATACATAGCAGGTAAAACAGTGGAACAATTAAAACAAGAGTTGAAACAAACATTGCTGGTGGGCTCCAATAATTCAGTTTTTACTGGCTTCAGTATGTTTCGGCTCAATTTGGGCTAAATGTGAGCAAAGCAGTTTCGACCATGATTTACATTTCCTGCACCTCCTGCCGAAAGGTTTCGGTGTAGTTCATTAAACGGCGTCTTCTAGCTGCCTTCTTTAAACCGCTAACACTTCTGAGGTACAAATCTCTTCCACAAGGACTTTAAACCACTAAACATCTGACTTCATATTTGGATGAGCTTCACTCGTGTGCAGCAGTAACACTCACAGTCTATGGCATGTTCACTCTGCGTGGATGACTGCGTTTTATTTCTTGCAGCAAAGCATGATTTGGCATTGAGAAATGTATAAACTAGAACATCAAAGTTTTCATTCTGTAAAGGATAGAGTCATGTGGTGTTTTTCAATACAATATTTATTTGACCATATGTACTTCAAGATTATCTTCACTCTTAAAGACACTTATGAAATGCTGATTTTTAGGAATATTTACTGTGTTCTTAGGTTACTGTGTATTTGCTTATTGCCACTAAATACTAACTACAGCTGAGGATGATGAGAATGTTGTTGGTTATTCAGATGTTTGGTCTTGGACAAAGTTCAAATTTGACCTGATGATGGCACTAAATACAAAAATGCAGGGAATCACCAATGCAAGTTATTCAGCATAAATTCAATGAGTTTCATTTTTGTTTAATTTATTCTGATTAGTTTATTGTTTTTTTTTTTATTATTTTAATATTACACAGGTGCTTTTCTGCATGGAAGCACTTTACATCTGTTTGCTTCTCTCCTGCTCTCTGTGCTCACATATACTGTATTTTAATGCAAACAAGTTCTCAATAACGCTGCTCTTATTGACATAATTCCACATTTCTGTTGTCAGACAATAGAACAATTATGATATTAAGCCTATTAAGACAACAGGTTAACCAGCAGTCACCTCCAAGCTGCTGTTCTGCACCAATAAGATACTGAATTTAAACCACAATGTCATCTGACACTGTACACAGACGTTAAAGACAATGGCTGTGTGAGTTTGAAACTACAACTAAAGTCTGAGAAGAAAAGGAGTTGCTTTAGTTGCTTCGTGTTAAATATCCACCTTGTCGATGTTAAACAGTTTAATACACAAAGTGCACTTCCTCAAATATCCATCACGGTCTGTTATGCGACATGAGCTGTCATTTGTCTGTGAACTATCAATGGTTCAAGTTTGTTTGTACTTGACACCCTGATGTATATCTTCCGTTGTGCAGAGGACTGTAGGTCAGAAAAGCCTGCAGGTTTCCATTCTTTAAAATGTGATCAGATGTAATCGGACATCCTGGTGTTTTTGGTGTACTGCAGTTGACATACTGTGTTGTAGAGCTGCACAATATATCATTTCAGTATTGACATCCTAATGTACACATGCACCGTAGGCAATAGTCTGTGAAGTAAAGCAAATTTGCTCAAACACATCGTGTAACAAGTTTTTTTTGCTGCCTGATGCAGATGTTCTCATTTTCCATGACTAATCTACAAGAGTAGTCTGTGTGATAAAATATAATTTACTCTAATTTAAGGGTTCTTGGATACACTGAGTTTTTTCCTTAACTTTACTCACCAGACTCTGAGTTTGTTTTGCGTACAGGCTCCACAGGTGCACAGCCAAATGAGCAAGGAGAAAAACATTAAAAGGGAAGAATTGATTGCAGAAAAAAATGTGTGTCAGAAAGGAAGATGTTGACCAAGAACAGCTCTCTGTCTGCAGGGTCTTGCAGTAGAACACAGTACAACTTATTTGTTCAACCATTTAAATTATAAGTCGTCTGGTCAAAGTTTCTGTATTTGTTTCAAAGTATATCACAGAATAACAAAATATTATAATGTAATCTTTTCCAATTTCACACAGTCCTACTGTGTATTAAACCATCCTGAACCTTTTGGTTGTTTAAGTATTAAAACATGGTTACTAACATTTTGAAAGAGGACTTTGTTTAAACTTTAAATACACTTTTGCATAGGCCAACTGTACTTAGCCCCTATTGCTTTAACGAATCACATTAGTAAAGGATCTCTTCACTGCTAATATTTAAAGAAGAGTGATTTCAACACGCAATGACTCTTTAAATAGATGTATGGTAAGTATTATTAGACAGATTTGAAATAAATGTGATCCTTTAAGTTATTTTCTATCTAATCTAAAAGACAGCAGAGCTGCTATTTGATTACATTCCATTTGCTTTCCAGTAATTCATCCTATTAAAGGACTTTTGACACGGTTATGTTTAGCTGAACTTAAACATGTTTATCCAGTTTATCCTTTTTCTGCAGCCTGATAAGCATGACATCAGCTCTCCTCTCCCTGGCTGTGTGCAGATCTCTTTGTGTTTGGAGCACAAAGCAGCTGCATCTTGATAAATTCTTGGACTTTTGTGTTTGAGCTGACCTGTCATCATCACTCGGAAACTGGAGACATCTTCATCTCACCTCGTTTTTCTTAGAAATAGTGATGACAGTCGGCTGGAGATGATAAAGGTCTCCCATTTTGGTATTTGGCATGTTTGTGAAATAGTTCTTGAGGATAAAAAATCTCCCCTGCAATGAGAAACATTCAACAATATGACAAGTTTAAGCTGAAATGGTTTGTCTACTGTCCTGATGCAGTATTACTTTGTCTATAAGTTTTAAGCTTGGTGTGTTTGTGGGCGATTTCTGTTGACCTCAACAACCTTTGTACCAGTAAACTTGAAACTAAAAATATGACGAGCAGAGCTGATGTTCATTTCTCTGAACAGCTGCATGGGGTTGTCCTTCTGCTGATTATCATTCTTGCAATGACATGGCATCATGCGGTAAATATTTGTTAATGTTTCCAACCACATTTTTTTATAAATAGAATCATGAGCAAAAAATGTTTATTGACACATCCTTCACTTTGTCCTGATGGGGCTTCAAGTCAAGTAGACTGTGTGACAACTTAGTCTACTAAGATCCAGAGTAAGAAGCTCATAAAGAACTTTATTAAGAATAATAAATATACAATAAAATACAAATAAAAGTCTTTGTTTATGGATGTAGTAGAACTAAGACTTGTTGCCTTCATCAGTTTTAGTAAATCTTTTTTCCTGATTGAGTGAAAAATGAGAATTTGTAAATATTATAAATTGTTGTGAAATTACTCCAGAGGCTTGAATATGATGCCTTCACTGGACTTTCCTGTCCAAACTAATTTATCACTTTCTGGCAGTGCTAAACATCTTCCTGATTAGAGAAAAACATATTGCAGGTGCTGCTCCAACACTTCATTTCTCTTTAAAACTGATTTGTTAAATGTTTTTATATTTATAATTGCTCAAATAACTGCACGTAATGTCAAAAGATTAAGTTTTTTTTTTTAGCATCTTTCAGCTCATTGATTTGGTTTTATGACTTGCAGCCTTAATATTTTAGTTGACTCCTATCTCTCTGCAAACAGCATTAATAAGCTTTAGTATACAGTACCATGGCAAACACCAAATGTCAGGTGAAGTTAGCAACTAGCTAATAAACACAGTGAAGCATTTAGCAACCAAACTGATTTTTTGGTGGAGACTGGTGGATGTGTAAATAGGCCATGTTTCTCCTATCAGCTGGGATAAAATATTACAGCTGTTTCCACTGCACACAAGTGTCCAAATATTTGTTAAACTACATATTTCTAAACAAGTAACAAAGCAGCTGACACACCCTGGTCACCCTGAAGGGCTACTAAACAAAGACAAAGTCAAGCATCTACTGTCATCTACTTTTGCAAGCATTACTGAACTTTTATTGACCGATTAAGATAAGCAACAACTGTATACCAAGAAGTCTTTTCTGTTCTCAAAAGAAAATGACCCAGTTTGACATCCCATCCGAGTAAGCATAAGTCTCCATTTTAGTGTGCTTATTATTGCTTCGTCAGGCCGGAATCTGGAAGCGCCAACTACAACCACAGTTAGTGTCACCATCAATCACAGAAGGCAGCAATCAGCCCATTCTGCACTTCAAAACCAACTTAACACAAGTGTCAAAAGTAAAAATACCTGAGAGGTTGAAGGTAACAGTTTAGTTTATCTGCTGTTGGCCTGGTTGACTTTCTCACCTCGTATTTCTGTGCACAGCTGAAAATATTCAAGACGAAAAACATTCAACATTGTCTGTAGGACACAGTGGAGGAGACACTCTCAAACAGGCCTAACCTTTACATTTCTCTGTAGATGAGTTTGTTTTTGTCAGGACTAGTGACCTCAGTGTATGTATTGTACCTTAGTAACTCTGTGTTGTGTGTGTATGAAGGATGTGGTGTTGGTGGTGCAGATGATATATTAAGCTGAAGGCTTCCCTGCAGATGTAGACTGCAACATATCATCTCATGTAATGTTTGCCACATTGTGCACAGGTTTGGTTTCTAATGTTAATCACACACACGATCCAAATTTCACTTTCTGGACTGATGGAATATTTCAGTTATGTATCCCAGACCGCCTTTTATCAGACATAAAAGGATCTTGAAAAGATAATGATCAGTTGCAGACATCTCTGTCCTTCCTGTCAACTGCACAGAATAATGGGGTGCTGTGCCGCCTTAATGCTGCCTGACAGCTGGTTTGAAATATACTGTATCTACATGATGTATTTATTTTAAGCTGGTTGTTCACTATGCCCTCTGTACAGCTGAGCCAGAGTCGACAGTTATCGATGAGCAGCCGGTTCATCTTCACATCAAACAGCAACAGGTTGACTGAATGTGCTGCAGTTGTTGGACGTTAGTGCTGGAAAGTTTTACTCCATAGAGCTGGAGAGTGTATTGATTTTAGAGTTGCAATTTATTTATTTTTTTTAAAGATTTATTTTTAGCCTTTTATTAGATAGGATAGAGACGGAAATGGGAGACAGTGGGGAAGGACATGTGGTAAACGACCGAGGTCGGACTTGAACCCGGGACAGCCACTACTCCTTAGCACTTGGGTCACGTGACATAACCATTAGGCTATCGGGGGGCCAAGAGTTGCAATTTTAAACACTTCCTATAACTGATAGTTGGCCACATTAAAAATCCAAAATTGATTATTGGTCAAAATATTTTTCTATATGCTGATAAAAATCAACTCTTGCTTTTGGAATTTGAAGAACAGATTGAATAAACACTAGGATACTTGAATTAATGAATATAACAGTAAAACATAATGACTTTATTTAAAATTGCTATTCAACTATTGGCCCAACAAAATCCAAAGTATAGCCAACATAGCAAATGAGCTGCAGACCTTCATAATAAATATGCTATAACTTTATACATCTCTTCACAGTAGAGGAAGGCATCACTAACACATTTAGTTTGAAAGTTGTTGAAAGCATGTAGTCAGAGTCCTGCTGCTCCTAAATGTTAGCAGAGGTTCTGCAGACTGAAACTCAGCTCACAGCCTGTTTTAGCGTACTAGTAAAAATCCTAGTTTAGCATTAGCATTAGCCTCAGGTAGCTAAATGAACCAGACAACTTGATGCTCCAGAGTTCATCAATATGACGGTCACAGTTAGCAACTAGACAGCAGGGTAGTGCACTTGGTTTATGAGCTCGTATGGGTGGTCAGCAAACACACCTGTAACTCCATCTTATTACTTTTTGGTCCTCGCTCAGCCCGACTCTACCAGGACATAGTTACAGTGTTAGAAAACAGAGTTTTTTCTGCCTCAGAATGGTCCTTTAGGGGGATGCACTACAGTAAGAAGGTAATGGGTGTGCTACCTTAATTGGCAGAAATCTATGGCTTTTCCTGTCATTTATGAGCTTTTGGTGAGCAAAAATGTCTATCATGCTTGAGTAAATAAAACCCTAATTAACAACAGTGGTTTAAAACAATTATTCTTTATCAAATGTTATCATTTTGGTGCTGGTGATTTCCCTTGGCACTGGCTTAAACCTCTTTGTTAGACATGAAAAAACACTCTCAGGCAAAGAAAGGTTTTTACCTCACATTTTAAATCTCTCTTGTAGACTACTACAGGGCTTTTTATTGGACTGTTTTTTATAGATATGAAAAACTACAGTCCTCGCTGTGGAAGACGTCACAGGAGTGAGAACAATCAACTTCATGCTCCCACACATTTTCCATCTGTCTCCGTCCAAGTGGAGACCACAGAGTTCCTGCAGCTGTGTGCATAAAAGCGCTGAGTAGCAGCTAACTAAGGCCAGACTGAGTAGCCTCTGTGAACACCAGCCATCTCCCACAGTGGAGAGATGTCAGCAGGATGGAATGAAGCCTGCCTGAAACCAGGGAGCTCCTGCTGGAAGCTCCGCTCAGCACACAGAACCACAGTTATAACTTATCTGAGGCTCCTCTCAGCTGCATGCTATGACTTATGAAGGGCAACTTCTGCACAATGGTGTTTTTGAGCCACACGATCAAGCAGAGAGCTCTGTAATGACTTAATGAGCTGAAGCATTTCAAAATGATTTCTTTAGACCACCCGAAAGATGTTCACTGCTGTAATTACATTCATGTCTATGAGATAATACGACACATGGTTTTATGTTCCCCCTCTTAATATGTGGTTTCTAGTGAGGTCTCATCTCAAGTTTAAATGGAGATACATTACAGTGGAAGACCGCAAAGATCTCGTTTGAGTCTTCCACTTCAATCCGACGCTGTTTCCTACGTTTAAATAGCACTAATTTGTTTTGGCAATGCAAGAGGGAAGCATGAACTCTGCATTTCTTTGGCAATATTTTTAGGTGAAGGAGATTCCGCATTTTTGTGCCACCCATTAGTCATATTTTTGGTTTTGTTGAGGCCAAAAAAGCACTCACTTAACTAAGACATTGATCTTTCCCTACTGCGATAACAGAGTGCCACCGGTGTCTATACATCCCCATAAAAACCTGCTTAAGGTACTGAAGGTTCCCTTTTAATTGCAAGAGCAGGTATTGTGGAAACGACAATGAAATACGCTGTTTCTAAACATCTGTTTGAACATTTTGGGCGACTGTGGCTCAGGTGGTAGAGTGAATTGTCCACTGATGGCAAGGTTGGCGGTTCGATCCCCGGTCCCCCCCACATGCCGAAGCGTCCTTGGACAAGACACTGAACCCGAAGTTGCTCCCAATGGCAGAGGGGCGCCTTGCATGGCAGCTCTGTCACCATTGGTGTGTGAATGGGTGAATGAGAAACACACTGTAAAGCGCCTTGGGTACCACTAAGGTACAAAAAGGCGCTATATAAGTGCAGACCATTTACCATTTTGCAACATGGCAGATTTTTATTCTTATTATATTAATTATTTCTACATGTATTTGATTGACAAAGACTAGCAGCATACATGTATAATAATCATTTACAGAAGACAGGGGTATGCTCTGAGCTTAGCTATGTCTTGTGTCCTCATTAAAATGTAAGTGGTTTTCCTGATTTACCACAGAATGTATGGTTTAAAGCAGTGCTTAGGATGCAGATGTGGGATTTCCCATAAGGTAAAAATGAGTCTGAGAGATTATAGAAAAATATGTCCATGATTTTTTAAACCTTTGCTAGTTTTGGAAGCACTGGTCTATTACATTTACATTTATTCTAAATGTTGCATGTATGCTCCATTGTACCATAGAAATGTTCCAAACAAAACACAGAGTTGGCATGAATGTCATCAACGCCCCAGAGAGGATTACAGCCTAATGCAGTGATACAGACACCAACAGAGGCACAAGCGCTCAACATGATATCTGAACTGACACATTCACTGCTTTATTCTGGTAGATTTTTGTCATTTGGGACTGTGGTGATTTATTCTAGGACACTGTGCTCTGCTTGTTCTTTGCAAGTAAAAGTTTAAGAAAGTCTGCCAACTTCACTGTTACTGTTACATTAGTATTGTGCAAACATTTGGAATAATCCACTTGTGATATTCAGAAAACTACGTCAAAGGGAAGCATAGAAGTGATGAGCTTTGCCACTGTCCAAATACACGGTTTTCATAGTTAAGTAATCACGCCAAATACAGACAAAGGTAATGAGTTTATTTTAAAGTTCTGAAGGCAGAAGATGATATCTGCTTCTGAGTTTTCTCTGTGGCTTTCAGAAAACTCTGTGTGGTTAATAACCCCTGTACATCCTGACTTCACTGAGCTCACTGAGGCGTGCAACAGCGACAAAAGACACCGCTAACGCAGTCAATGCATGCTTTATATTTCTTTGTCTGTTTTAATTGACAATGATAATTTCTCTCCCAACTGAAAAAGACCATTAACTCAGGAAAATTAACTGATCAAAAGGAGAGAATGAAGCACTCACAGAACTGAAGACTAAATTGGATGGTGACGACTGCAGCACCTGACGCACACTCTTATACGGAGTTTCATTGTTGTTTAAGCAACAGTTTTAAGTGTAATCCCTTATATAGCATGGTTAAATATTGGTTCTATTAGCCACTCTGCTGTTCTTCCGGCTCCTGGGATGGTGATGTTAATTAGTTCACTTTATTCTAAAGCATCTCAACTAAATATTGGATGGATTGCGATAAGATTTTGTCAAAACATTCAAGAGGATACCTGCTGATCAGAAAGCACAGGATCTGTAAGATTTCTACGTAGAAACGGAACCACAGATATAGGCAGATCCAAGCTGTTAAACAGGCTTCTTTTTTGGCTGATAAATGCACATTATTACCATTACTATTACTATTACAGACTAAGTTTGGGATTAAATCAAAATGTCTGCTTTGTGGTTATATAGGAGTCTCTGTTCAACCACTTGCCCAGAGTTTGAATTTATATAATCTAAAGGGAACATTTGATTGGAGACTCCAGTAAATTTACCTTTGGTTTCTTCTTCTTAGCTCAGACATAGGAATAATACTCAGATAATATACACTGATCAGGCATAACATTATGACCACCTGCCTAATATTGTCTTAGTCCCCCTTGTGTGGTCCAAAATGCTCTGAACCATTGGGCATGGACAAGAGGACCTCTCAGGGTGTC
>OMNN01080557.1:0-10896 GCA_900302755.1 Chromis chromis | reverse complement strand
CAATATTTTATTACTGCTGTATGATATTATTCACATCAATACATCCTTTTTGTCAGATTCCTGAAAAATATTGGACCTCAAATTCAAAAGGACACATAGATAAATTTAACTGCTGCATGTCACAGCAGCTCTTATCTGAACAGAAGAATCAATATTTTTACTGAAGTACTTGGCTAACAGCTGTTCATCACTGCAACCATGAGTCCTTTTTTCAGTTAAGGTAATCACTGTCAAATGTATTTTTGCATCAGTGTGGGGAATGGATGATAACTGAAATGATTTACAGACTAGAAGAACAGCCAGTTATGTTAGTTTAAGCCATTTTCTACTCACATATGATCCTTGACAGAAAATATGGTGAGAAGATGTATGATGTAATGTTATGTTACCATGACAGCAGCAGTGCAGAAAGTACTATGTACACGGGGGCAATGAAGAAACATCTACAAACTGGACTTTAAGTGATACCGCCAACAGAGCATTTTAAGCATGCAGCCTATATCTGTACATTCTATATCATGCTTAGTTGGAGACAAAAAGTAAACAGGATGATTCTTTCTGTCGCTGCGGTATCAGCAAAATACTCCACAATGATCTTGCCTCATGCAGCAGTTGTACTGGTGTAATCAGCCTTTTCCAGTTTGCAGTAGAGTAGGATCCTGCAGGGGACTGATTTCTTAATTCCACTCCTGCAATGTGTGTCCAGTCCAGCACCTGCAAACGTTCTGACTATTCATGGCTGCACGACAGAGTTCCACTGATTTGTGTCTTCTTTCATCCATCCATAAAAGTACAGGTACTTTAGACATAAGAGATAAAATAAAACTGATTAATAAATAGCAGTGAAAAAAAACAACACTTTGAGCCTACTTTAAATTCTGGCACTTTAAACCCCAACATCAACCCCAGCTACTTAATGCCAACTCTGATGCATTTCCTAAATGTGGCTGTTATTCATTTAAAAAAAAAAAAAAAAAAGTTGCCTCTGGACATAATTATCAGCCAGCTGTTACTTTACACCTAAAATATAGGAATGTAATTTTGAGGGTCAGCCTGACTGAGTTGTGTGTAGACAAGGACACAGAACTTGTGTGTGGATGGTGTTACAACATGTGGGATACGTGTACGTACACCCAACCATCTTCTGTTAATTATACCGATGTCACATTGCCTGTGCTGTAAAAGCAAAGCAAAGCAAATTCATCAGCCCTATTGCCAGACAAGAACATCACAAAGGAACAATTCTGCAAAAGTTTGTATTGCATGCAATGGCAAGGTCTTTATTAGCCTTGCTAGCAGTGTGGTTGTACGGATGACAAAGCTAATGGCTCAGTCCAGCTCTCTGGTTCAGACAGGTGCATGGATTGAAACATCAAGGACATTTAGAGCCTGTCTTTGAACAGACACAGAGGTTACCATACCCTCCAACCTGAATCTGCATTAGTCATCTTTAACAAAATACAGCCCAAATAATTTGCTGACAAAAAGTATTTCTAAGGTGTGGCTTGTTGTGCTTACATGCCTGGCTGGGTAAGTGTGTACGTGGATGTGTTTGAGTGTGGGGAAACCTTTGCTGTGTGACAGTGCCATGCAATGCCTGATGAATGCCTGTCTTTATTAGAAGCCATTAATAAGGCGGAATGCCTCTTACCATCCCATCCTCTCCAAGACAGTGTGTGTCAACATGAACAATTACCAGGCTGGTAAAACACACGTGGCCCCGTCGACTTCACCGCCAGGTCTCTGATATATTACAGGGGAAATTTATTTAGCTGCAGAGGAGCCCAGATGAATCACATACTGTTTCTGTTAGGCTGCGATCGCCTTAGACTGACTCCAACTGCAGAATGGGAGATTGCTTTTGTTTTATGTTGAATTATTAGTAGTAGTTTTGGACTTGGCCTTCAAGATAGGACAAATGTTTTATTTTGACATTCTTAATGTGTTTTAGACAGAGTTAGTAACTGTTATTGTAGAAGTTAATGGGCTTGTGGGATCTGACGAAATAAACACAAAATTGTAGGTTTTTTTATTTTTTACTCTGGGTTCTGGAATAAGCAGATCAATCATAATACAAGAGAAGTCCATTTGGCTAATTCACCAGTAATACAGATGTAGCTTCTGCTGTAGCCCCACACTGTGATTGAAGCTAACAAGACGGGGGAGTTGTTACCTGAAACTCTGTAACTTTGACTCTCCTCGCTCAGTTACTGTAGTTAAATGAAGGCCCTAAAATAGTCTATTTTGTGACGGTGATTTTGTGAACTGATCTCTTTTCCCTTGCCTTTCTGCTTCTCAGGGTTCATTCTCGTCAAAGGGCTGCCTCCCTTACCTTCCCAGAGCCTACTCTCCTCTCCACTGGTGGGCAGCAAAACGAGCACACTTCTTATTATGCCGTCAGAGGATAGCAAACAGAGAGCGAGACAAAGAGCCCCAGCCGTCGGCCTATTATTATTAAAACCTTGCTGTTTACTCTGGAGTAGTGGCCACTGTTCTTCATCCACCAAAAATTAATGAGATCCTTTCTGCTAACATTGACACTTTAAACGCAGCGAGCAGAGAAGCAGGGGGACTCCAAAAGGCTTTGATGAACTAATAAGCTTTTAGTTACATAGCATCTCTTCATTTAAGAGCGCAGGCTGTCTGCGTAGGTTTACTGTCAGCAGAAGACACAGCAGAGGAGGGGAAACAAACAGTAATCTACTTCAGCGTCCTGCCTTCAGAATCATGAAAACATTTTACTGCAGCCACAGTTTCTCCAGCTCTGTTTTATTCCACCTCTCTCCATGTTGTTGTGCATCCTACTTGATATTGAAAAATTGTTTGGGCTCCTGAAAATGAAATAAGAACTGATCGCAGTCACACCCCATGCTTTCTCTGCAGATTATTGTCTTCCTTTTTACTGTGTTTGCATCTGCTGCAGGCCCTCTGCTGTAAAATCATGCAATATATTTGCAAAAATATTCATTCACCAGCCAGGCTTAAGACATTGCCATGTCAATGAGCAGCAATTGCTTGCTCACTCCAAATGGATTCTGCCAGCTAGATATTCCACTTGAACATTTCTTCTTTTGATTCCTTCTTTTTTTTCTTATCTCAGGCTTTTACTTTTGCAGTGCAGGTGATGCCGAATATGAGAGCATTACCTTCAACACTTAACAGCTTGTCTGGAAATGGGCTATTTTGTTTCACAGTAAAAACAACCCTACGTTTTCTGGAAAGAGCACGAAAAAAATAGAATCCCTGATTGTTTCTGGGGAAAATATAATCTGAAAACGAAAACCATGTTATTGAACGCATTATCATATCCACGACAGAGCTGGTGGAGACAAGGCCACGCTGATACAAGCAGTGCAGGAGGCATATTCATAATGTGCTGCTAAGCTCCCATCAACTGAAAACCTGCTGTTTGCCGCCTGAGGACATCACTTTGTGAGGATTTCCAAATGAAATGCTGATGTGAGGTGGATGATAACTCTGCATACTCTAATTACCTCAGTGTATGAGACACAAGCAGACAAAGCATGGGACTGCTTTGTGAAAAAAAAAGTGTGTGAGTGTATGTGTGTGTGTGAGTGTGTGTTTGTTTGTGGGGGTGGTGATGTGTGGGGGGTGTAGGGGGGTGAGCGGGTGTGCGGAAGGGCACACCTGCTTATTTTCATAACAAGCTGTAATTTTTAATGTTTTTCCATCATGATGGCTGGAAAGTTGAAAATAGCTTGAACAATCATTTAAGGGGGAGAGAACACTGTTAGAATTTGACTAGTCAGGTAGTGTGATGTCTTGTAACCATCAGGGTATAACAATGTTGTGGAGCAGCCTCATGTCTGACATGTATAACCGACTTTTTGTACATATATTTGTGTGGGCTATTAGGGCTTGCTGACTCTTTTCTGTAGGAAGCCAGAGAAGATGCCTCGGTACATCTTGAGTGTATTGATAAGGAGTAGTTGTAGTAGTTCCTCTGAACAGTTGTATGACAATGCAATGTGGCCACACTACTTTTTTATGAGGTGTTCACTTTGTTGCCCTTCATGAGATGTTGACGTAGCAGGTATATGAGAACAATGCAGTTCAGGTTCATCGTGGTTTAAAATGATGCTTATTGTTGCTTTTATTCTGTGTTGGAAATATCTGATCATTTGTTTAAATATTAATTTTGTATCTACTGTCTGTGCTTTACAGTGATTGCTTAGTGTGGTAACACTGTTTGCTGCTGTCATATTTGCAACTACAGAGAAATGCAGAAGTGCTGTGCATTTCTTTTAATGGAAATATGGTAATCTTGTGGAGGGGGGCCATGTGCACCGGCTCAACAAAGCCTTGTGCACAAGTTGTAGTCCACTGAGCAGCCATTGTTCGGAATCTGTAGAATATCTGTCGCTGAAATGCTGGCTGTCTTACCTGCCCTGGGAGTTTTCAGTTGTGTTTATTGTAGCTGTTCACGTACCCCCGAGTGGTAAGGATAGTACAGCACTCAGGAATCTACACGACCACATGTGTGAGCTCCAGACCAAGCAGGCTCTTTTCATAGTAGCACCGGAATTTAACCAGGATAAACTGATGGATATTTTGTCACGCTTTTCCCAGCACATCTCCCTGCAACCAGGGGAAACAACATGCTGGACCATGTGTAGATCAACAGACGGGAGGCATATAGTGGAGTACCCCACCCCCACTGGTGACTTCTCTGACCACATCTCCATCCTGCTGGTTCCTGCTCATAATCCTGTGCTCAAAAACAACAAGCTCACACAGAAGACCATCACTGTATGTCCCAGTCAGAAATCCTGGCTGAATGGAGAGGTGCATATTCTTCTGAAGGCAAAGGACTCAGACTTCAGGTCCTGAGATGCAGTGGCACTGAGAACAGTGAGGACGGAACTGGAGGATGGCATCAAAAGGGCCACTTGTGTCCTCAGGATACAGGGTCATTTTTCCCGGAGCATGTGAAAAGGCATAAAGAGCATCACAGACTACGAAAGAAGGGATGCTGAATGCCCTCCGGACCCATCTCTTCTGGATGCTCTGAACACCTTCTATGCCTGCTTTGAGTGATCCAACTCCTCCTACAGTATTAAGCTCAGACTCCCACTGGGTGAGCTGCCTTTCAGTGTGTCTACTGCAGATGTGATGGGGACACTGCGAAGCATAAACCCCCACAAAGCAGCAGGCCCGTACAACATCTGGGGAGGGTTCTGAGAGATTGTGCTCAGAAGCTTACGGGTCACTCTCCCAAGCTGAAGTGCGTGTTTATCTGAAAACATAGATTATTTTTCTGCTGCCTAAAAATTCAGCTGTGAAAAGCATGAATGACTATGGTCCAGTGGCCCTCCCCCCGACATTCATAAAATGCTTTGAAAGGATGGTTTTGGCCCACATAAAAGACAGTATTAGCACCAACATGGACCCCATCAGTCTGCTTATAGGAAGAACTGGTCTATGTCTCAGCTGTTGTCCACTCTGCTCTCATCCACCTGGAGAGCAGGGTTTGTCAAGCTCCTCATTCTGCTTTCTGCTTTTAATACCATCATTCGGCAGACTTTAGTCAACGAACTGCTGCTGTTGAGACTAAAACCAACTCTCTGCAACTGGGTCCTTGACTTTCTGACAAACAGGCCATGGCATCTCATCTTCCATCATTATACTCAACACCAGCTCCCCACAGGGATGTCTTCTGAGCCCCCTGTACATGCTGATCACATACCTGCAAGGTATCCGAGCAATCACATAGTGGAATTTGCAGATGAAGCGGCTGTGGTTAGATTGATCTCCAACAGCAATGAAAAACCTCCCTTCTTCATGGGAAGATCAGCTGTAGAGAAGGCCTCAAATGCCTATGCCTGCTAGCCAACCCCCTCACATGGGCCACCAACACACACAGCTAGCATTATAAGGAAGGCCCACCAATGTCTGTGCTTCTTAAGGAGGCTGAAGCGGATGAGCGTCAGCCCTGCTGTCCTGATCTCCTTTTACCAGAGTGTGGTGAAGAGCATACTGAAATCCGCGAATGGTTGAATCTGCTCAAAAAACAACTAACCATAGTCTCCCTTCTTTGGAGGACAATTATGCAAGGTGCAGAAACAGAGCATGACCTGAACTGCTCACCCTCCTCCCCTCAGGCAGAAGGCTGCGCAGCCTCAAAGCCAGACAACAAGGCTAAAGTGCAGAATCTTCCCAGAGGCTGTGCAGCTTGTGAACTCTCTGGCTTAAAGTCTGGCCTCTGCACTATGTGCTGCTGTGATTGCATTTGGTTATTGGTGCATTATTAATTTAATAATTTTCATTTTATTTTTTTAAAGATGTGTTCTATTTATTGTATGCTTTTCGTCTATTTAATTATTTATTTAGCATGGGTCTGTCTTAATTATTATGTTATCACAATATTGTTCTGTACTCTGCTGGACTTAAAGCACCTGTGGCTTCATGGCTGCCTTTTGTCTCTGCTTCATGGTTGCCACATGGGGTCCTCTGTGATTAGTCTGACAGTCGCTAAACATAAATAATGTTATAAACCTGTTATTAATGTGTAATGTGTTTTTGTTGTATTGTAGGTTTTTATCAGCTGCTGTTTTGCCTTGGAGGATGGTCATGCTAGATGTGTACTGTGTTTGGGCAACCAACATGCACTATTATCAGGAGAGAGCACCTTGCATGGACTGTTGTACAATGCCTGCACATATCAGAGAAGCACAGTCTTTTGGGGTGAAGCACATAGGTTCCCCTCCACAGGTCTTAGAGGAAAAACTGGAAGAACAGGCAGAGACCACTAAAGAAAAAGGGGAGCGTTCAAGGCCTTGGCAGTTCACCCTGCCCTCCCCAATTATGGTCTCATACTAGCCCCCTTCCTCCCCTCCTTCCAGGGTTGGAAGTGGTGGAGAGCAAAGAGAAGAGGAGGACATGGATGTCAAGACTTTCTTCTTCTCCGAAGAGAATGACCATTTTTGTGTGCAGCAAATGGCTGGCACCACCTTTAAAGATGAGATGGCCTAGAACATGACCAGCCAGACTCTCCAGCTTCTGCAGCTGTGAATCCCACGGCTTCGTTAACTCACACACTCTGTGGGGCTGCTCAGCTCAGATTTTCACGTCAATAACATCGGGAAAAACATTCTGTTCCAGCACAGTCAAGCCGGCATTCCTCAAACATTGAAAGCCGTTCTATACAACTGTGATGCCTTGAGAGCTCCCACTTTCGAAAAACCTGCAATCTCAGGCCGAAAGGACCCATTTCCACCCCTTCCTGGCTGGGCTCAAATTTGTGGCCTGGCCTCTAAGAGGGACAGTCTTCTGCCCTTAGGCCTGTCGAGGCCTGTGGTAAGAACTGCATAACAGGGCCTGTCGCCATCCACAAGAACTGCCTACCTGTACTGTTGGGGATATTTACCACTTGGTGTGGGCCTCACCAGAGGCATCCCTACTCAGCAAAGCCCAAGAGATCCTGCTGTTCACACTGTCTTAGCTGAAGACCAGAAAGTCTGCCACTGCCCTGCAGAGTGACTTTCTTAGTGTTCCTTGGGTGGATCTTGCATTTTGCAGACTGGGTGAAATAGCCCCTCTGCCTCTCAGGCTTAGCCTTTGCAGGGTAGGACAAAGCCCTGAAAGATGCAAAGTATAGTGGCGACACAGGACTAGATCCCTCCATGGATCTTAGCTATTGTCCTTGGTGCACTTTAGCGTCCCCCTTTTTTGAGACCCTTGTTGCTGTTCTGAAATGGCCTTCCATTGGAACTGCCTTTCTGCTGACATTAACTTCTGCCAGGCTAACGGCAACTGCTGCAGGTTTTGTCAGTGGGGTCAAGTGTAGTCCACCGTCCCAACCTAGTATTCCTGCCGAAGGTTTCATTTGAGTTCCACCTATCTCAGTCGTTGGATTGGGATCACTTGCCAGTCTATGCTGTGTGCTGTTGGGGCTTTGAGTACATCCATTGCACACAGGCTGTCACAAAGACTGACCAGTTATTCGCCTGCTTTGACTCCAGTAGATTGGGCAGCCCCTTGTTGAAGTCTCATCTGTCACACTGAATTGTGGACACCATTCAGCATGGGCACCGTGGCAAGGCACTTCTCTCGCTGCCATATGTGCAGCAGTCTCATAGTAATCTCAGTCCAGTTTTTCTGAATTTCATGTGCTGTACCATCTAAGGCTGGATGACGTTGCCAATTAACAGTGACTGTGTCTGTCATACAAATAAATAGGAAGTGGAGGAATTAGAGGAAGTACACAAGTTAAACCAAGCTCTCATTGCTTTGATCTCCAGCTGATGTTTAACATCACTCCATCCCTTTCTAATGCTACCTTCATTGGTCGTCTACCTCAGCCAGCCCATCTGCAGCAGCTTTCTGATCACACCTTGTCTTGCAGTGACTTTCTGATACAGAAACTATTCTGATTGAGGAAAATATTGGGATGTGTGACAGTCGATCTGTGGTTATATCAAATGCTGTGTTAATTGATAAAACTGATCACTTGTTACGGCCTGGCATTGCTTCCACTTTCTGTTCTTTCCTGTTTTTTTCTTTTGCAGGGAGTAGGTGCAGATCACTGATGATTGTGGGGTCTCCACCTTGGATGGGTCCCTCTTCCTTCACTAGCAACCTGCAGATTTCCAAAACCACTACATGTTGATATGCTGGAATATGTTTTTCCTCTATGGTTCTTGAGTAAAACTTTTCTTTGTAAATCTGTGACCATGAGTTTGACTGCACAGACAACACGCGAGATTGCACTGTACATATCTGATGAAAGTCCAGTGGTCTGACTATGTAGAGAATCTTCCTTAGAGAAAGTCTAGGTGATCATAGTCTCGGGTAAATTGATATTTGACCCTCTGTAAACTCTACAATTCACAATAATCTTACAAAGACAGACAATAAATTTGCTCCACCCTTTGGAATTAAGATATATAAGCTTATATCTAAGATTAGATATAAGCTCATTGCCTTGACTGTTTATTGTTCACATTTCGTTCCCTAAATTGCATAGACACCAGATGCCTAGCTTTCAACCTTTCGCTTTAGAAGATTTCTGCAGTCATTCCTGAAACTCTCCTTCAATTCAATTCAATTCAGTTTTATTTATATAGCGCATATTTACAAAATATGTCACCACATAACGCTCAACATCATAAGGAAGAACAGAAAACCTAACATTCCAAAGTTGCTTTTGGATTCCCTATGAGCAAGCAGTCAGCAACGGTGGGAAGGAACCAAAAAAAACAACAACCCGAGGATAGGGAGGGGGTAAAAAAAAGCCAGGCTCAGGGAAGGCGGCCATCTGCCTCGACTGGTAAAGTTGGGAGTGGAGATGAGGGGGGAGGGGTCAGCAGCTTGACTGTGCAATAAGAATATACAGTATTGTTACAGTAATCTTATTTAAATATTCTGCTGGTAAAATATCAGTTAGATTGTAACAACATTACATGAACATTTGTAAATCCAGAATTTCAGAATATCAACAGGCATTTATGAAGCCATCTATAAAAGCCATCTCAATTAAAAACCTTTTGCAGCCCCAGATCATCACGCTCACACCTCTGTGCTTCACTGTCAGGACTTTGCATTTACTGTGGCAGTCCTGGCCAGATTTAGATCAAGCATGGTGGACTTATCTGAGCCAAATACATTTATACTGGTATCATATGACCAAAGAATGTGCTCCCAAAATTCAGAAGGCTTTTTTCTATGTTTGTTAGCAAGATCTCATCCTATAGTTGCCTAGGAGCAAGCTAGGGATGACATTCATAGAGGGTGACATCATGCAATGTTCTTCACAGTATCTAAACTACCACGGAAACTCTGATTCCCATTACTAAATTCATTGCCAAGTCTGAAGCAATTGCACTTCTGTTTTTCTAGCTAGACCTAGATTACACAGTGCATTCTCCTGGCACCATTTCACGAGGATGGCCACTACATCTCTGATTAGTGGCACTCATTCTATACCTTGTGATTACTGCTGCAACTGTGTTTCAACTGATTTTTAGTTTTTCACTGATCTTTCTGCATCATTTTCCATCTTTGAAAAATCTCACAATCAGATTTTTCTTCTGACAGTTCTTTTCTAAGTGGATGCATCTTTTCCATGATGCCGACATGCAGATAGACACAGTCCATTGGTCCAAAACTGAGAATGATATGGTGCCCACAGATCATTTTATAATCTTGTTCATGCAGATAGGCTGATTAGAAATCACATAGCCCAAAGCTTCTGTTGTTTCTATATTGGGACCTATATTTTAAGTCTTTCCTGAGTATTTGTTTACTGATTGTTCATAAAATGAAATACTCTACTTATCAACTATTACTATTATTGAGAGATGATAAAATTTTAAATCATTTGAAATGTAAGTGATATTGCACAGGCGTGTACTCACTTCTATTGTAAACTCCATAGCATTCTATCCACACTGAATGCACTTCACTGCCATTTTATAAATATCTAGCTTAAAGACTACACTACACAATCAATGCATATGTAAACAGTTTTATACTTGTGTGTTTGTGTATATCTGGCCGTGTGTGTGAGTGGCCCTCCACAGGCCTGTGCTCTCCTCTTGGTGTGTGTCTAAGTGGGGAAGTTACCCCTCACTCGTTAATTCCCCCAGATTAGCATATTGATGACAGTCAGGAGAGGATTGTACATGCCACTTCACCAGACTGCTGCACAGAGCTAAGTACAGCCAGGATGTCTTGGACATGGTTCTGACTGTGTGTGTGTGTGTGTGTGTGTGTGTGTGTGTGTGTGTGTGTGTGTGTGTGTGTGTGGGAGAGAGAGAGAGAGAGAGAGAGAGAGAGAGAGAGAGAGAGAGAAAGCAGTGGTGTTAATTTGTGTAGCTGCACTGGTGTGTGACTTTGTGGTGTACACACTGAGAGACATGGGGGTAGTTGTGCGTT
>OMNN01080551.1:0-18182 GCA_900302755.1 Chromis chromis | reverse complement strand
TATATCACAAACAACCTTTGAGACAGACCCATAACCATCAACACCGGTACATAGACGCCATATAGACATAGACAAAACATCCATACACAAGTATATGCATACAAACACACACACACTACACTGTCCAGGTTTGATAAAATGCCTGTTTGTATAGGTGAGTTTTTAAGAGTCGCTTGAAACTGTCAATGGAATCTGATGATCAGATGGACTGGGGAAGACTATTCCAGAGGGTTAGCAAAAGCACGGTCACCTTTAGTTGATAAATTGGAGCAGGGGATGGATAGAAGGTTATGGTTTGATGAACGGAGTGGTCGTGAGGTTGAGTAGGGAACTAGGAGGTCAGAAATGTAGCTGGGGGCGAGGTTGTGCAGGGCTTTAAAAGTAATTAGGAGTATTTTGAAATGAATGCGGGATTTTACTGGGAGCCAGTGAAGGGAAGCGAGTACTGGTGTGATGTGGGACTTTGTTGTTGTGGATTTAATACAAACTTGAGCCGACTATTAACCTTTGTACACAGGAGTTAACATGGCCACTGCCACTAATTTGCTTATATTTGGTTACTGAGCAAGAAATAGTGCAGAATCTTTAAGACTGCTTCATTTTACATGCAAGAACCTTTTGCATTTTTTTTAATGTTACTAAATCCTAAACTTGTAAAGGATATACATGACAGTATATAATATTGTCCATATATATAATGTGTCAGACTTTTGTACCCCACAGTCATCCTCAAAAATGTGTTATTTAATGCACTTTGATAAACAAGGACATGCGGTTCTGTACTGTATATAATCTGAAACACAAGCAGAGCCTCCATACCTGGTATCGTATGAATTGTATCCATAGCTGTGCGTCTGCTGGCTGCTCTCGGAGCCGTCGGTTGAACTCTTCAGTCCTCCCGGCCAAAGGCACAGCACCCTCTCCTGTCTGGGTGTCTTGCTTCTGCAGGTCCTGCTGTCCTTTCCCCTGCAGCCAGAGGGCCGTGGAGGAGTCATACACACCGAGGGGATTGACTGATGATGGCTGCACTCTGTCACCTGAAAAAATGAAAGCATGTGCCCAAGAAATGACTCAAGCTTTCTGTGCACTTAAATCCTGAAATTGTTTCCACACAATATTGTGGCACTAACTCCTGGTAAGATGGGGACACTTTTCACACATCTTAATCTCTCAAATCTCATCTTCAACTCTCAAAACAAGCTTTGCCGTATTTTGTGTATTTGTAGCAATGACATGTTGGGAATGGGAAGGTTTAATCACTTTCTTTCTACAAGAATATTGAACTTCTTAAAATGTAAGTCTGTGTTTCTTAAAATCAATACATGCCAGTTTCAGTTTAGTTAGATTAGGACTAAACTATTATATTAAGCATTATACCTGAAATAACCACATGGTTGATTTTTAATTTGTTTGTTGTTGTTTTTTGAAGCTGTAATGTCTACTGTCAGCACCGATGCAACCTAAATCTTGTACCTGTCTTTTGTCCTTTGGTTTCCCCCTCATTGTCACCCAGTGGGAGGAAGTAGGTGGTGGAAGCATCTCTGCCACCAGGAATCGTGGGGAATACAGGAACAGGGAGCTCAGACCTCAGCAGTTGCCGACTGACTGTAGAGAAGTATCTGTCTGCTCCTTTCTTGCTGGCCCCACCTTTGTGTTTCTTGTTAGTCTCTTTATCCTCCCAGCTGACCTCCTGTCTGCGGCAGTCCAGCCCCAAAGACGAGCTGCCTTTCCTCCTATACCTGGGACACACACAGCTTCAAAATTGTAGCTGCAGTTCATGTCAGATTTTAAGCTTTCTTAAGACTCAGGGATCTAACAGAACCCTTCCCAAGTTATGTTGCTAATAAACAGAAGAGACAAGTAGTTGGATAGTCATTATGACAGACCCTTACACTTCTGGCAACTTATTCATGCATCGTGTGTGTTACCTGGCTACGTCTCCTCTGTACAGGGACTTGTAAGTCCAGTTGGCTGGGTCTGGTTTACGGTCCACACAGAATGGCCGCTCTCTGGGCGACTGCAGGTCATCCAACCAGGAGAAATGAGTTGCTATTGGAGTAGCCTGGTGTCTGCATGGATGTACACACAACATATACACAACTTTAAATACACTACAGAAGGAAGCCAGTGCTGTTGTGTGTAAGCATCTGTGATGTGAAAGTGTTTGTCTATACCTCTCTTCCTCTTGTTCCCTTTTGAGATCACTGGGGTAGATGGTTTCAGAGTCTGATCCACTGCCTGAATGCCTCCCACTTTTCTTTTTGTGCTTTTTATTCTTTTTCCTCTTCTTTTCACTCTTCTTTTTCTTTTTTCTGGATGGTACATTACCCTCTCCCTTCTCTTCATTCTCCTCCTCTGCAGAGCTCAACTCTCTGTCAACACTAAAGATGATGAGGTTATATGAGGTTATTATATTACTTAATATAATGACAGAACCACAATTTAGGACATTTCTTAAAAGAGTTATATAGTGCTTAATAATAAAACTTAAGAGGGAACTTAGAAGACACGTGCTTAAGCATGTAAAGTACAGTGTCGTGTCAGCATTTAAAAAATGAAATGTGATGATGTGTACCTTGCTTCTCTCTTGTTCAGCTTCTCGCTGGTCTTATCTAAAAAGCGACTGTGAAGAGAGAGGGCATCCCCAGTCTGGAAACTCCTATTGTTTAGCCATTGTAAATCTAAAAGAAGTACAGACAAAGAAAATGTTAGCAATAAGAAGGATCGACGGATCTTGATGCAATCTCTTACTTTATGTGTCTACATGCAGTGTATATCAGGGCTGAAAAAATTATCAGATTTAAATCAAACTGGCAATTTGAAACAGTGTAATTAGCAAATCACAAACACTTCTATTCAGGATATACATCATGCAGTATGTTGTACGCAGGCTTTGCTTTGGAGAAAAGCGTCTGCTAAATGAAATTGTAACATTGTAACATTAAAACTGATGGTTTTACAAATTCATGCTGTGCTTCTTGTGCGATAGTTACACTTTTGAGCAATTTCTATCAGAAAAATCACAATTAGATATTTTCCTCAAATCATTCAGCCCTAATGTATATCAGTGCTGTGAATAGACTTTTGAGATTGTACATCAACATCCACTCCTGGTAATGTATGGGACACATGTCTCATATATCCCATGGCTGAAGGGAGGACAAGCTAAATCCAAACTGAAAAGGTAAAGCATAGTCTAAGTTGCTAGAAAGTGTGTATGGGCATGATGGACATGGTTTGCTGCATGTGGAGATGTCAGAGACATGTCTACATCTGTCACCTGGATAGAGTCATGTCAGTCTACATGGTCTACATAGTGTTGAACCACACTGGTGGGTCTGTGTTTTATGTAAAGGTCGTGTCTTCATTATATACTATCAGGATGCTGATGTGCATCTTTGCTAACAGGATAAACAAGAAATCATCAGTTTACTGTTAGTGTGACGCTCTTTCGACACAGAAGAGATTAGCTAAACAACAAGTAGGCGACTTAAGCGCCATATTTGCTATCATACAGAGACTGACATCATATAAAAGACAAACAAACAGAAGATATGCTAGCTTTCTGAGAAAAAATGTAGCGGAATCATAAAGGTTATTCATAACTAAACAAGCTGGTTTCAGTTATTCAGTTTCAACGACAGGCAGACGTTGGAGCAGCTCATAACAGCTAGTTAGCTCGTATTTCAGCCAGTTTATTTCTTCAACATTCTGACTACAGAACTTCAAGACGAATATAAATTGATATTAAAATGTTTGCTACATGAAGGAGTAATCACCTTTGGACGAATCCTCAACTTCGTTATCCGCTACTTCAGCAAACGCTGGAAACAGAGCCATGATGGTGAGTCGCATAAACAGTCGCAGGCATATGACGTCACACAACTCATTCTGTAGTTTGCTCACATTTCTGATCATTTTCAGCTGAAAGGGTCTATCCGTCACAGATGTCATAATACATTTTCGATGTTATTATCCAGACTCTTTTTTTATGTTAACTGTTGTGATAATTACAGCAAGGGATCCCAGTGAACACACACAGTAACTGTATTAAATGTAAAAGTGCCATACACAAAAAAAAAGTTAATAAAAATAAATACCGAATTGAATTTATTCCTCTAATGTTTTTATTGAGTGTGTCACTATGTGTCAAACTAGTGGCCATGTTAAAGGCTCAGTACATATTATGCCATACTGATTATTTTTTAATGATAATACAGCTTTCATAATCCATCATCCTATTACGAACAGTTAAGATTTACGTCTTTAGTGCACAAATAAGCAATGTGTTGTCCAGTTTGCTTCAATGTTTAATTCATTTTGTGGGGAGTGCACATATGCAGTCAGTTTATAATTCTACAAAAATATAAGCACACCATGCAAATGTTCTTTTTTACGGTTCTGGTTTAAAAGGTTTAAATTTAGCCAGACGTTTTTTAAGCTGTTCAATTGATGCCAGAAGTTAATTCACAACTTGGTCAGGTGTGGCTTTAAAGAACAAAGATCAGATAGTGTGACCAGCACACAGACGCTCCTTTGACTAGCGACTATAAGGCCACCTTAAAATGCAACTTTATTTAAATGACTTGCTGCTTTAGATGACAACAGAAAGATGAGAACAGGCTGATGGTTTGCTGGATGCTGGTATGTCAGAGCCACAGCCAGGCACTTGACTGTTTACAACTCTACCACTTCAGACAGCACTGTACAACAGATAATCTGCCATATGACACAATTTTGTGGGGAGCTACTGGGGTCACAAAATATTCAAGATAAGCTAAATATTTATACTGTCCACATTACTATAACTCTTACCAAGACAACATCACCCAGCTGTTGGTGAAGACACCTGTACCCCCTAGGGAGTTAGGATGTCAGTCAGAACAATCCTCCTTTACTTTTTACAATGGTTGCTGAAATGTTGCCTCTTATGATTAAGAAGAATGGCATAAAGTATTAACATTATGCAATTATGGGATTTTTTTTTTCTCCAATAAATGGATGATACAACTTTTCTAAAAGATGAAAACCCATTTCCCACTGTAAACAATTTATAAAGTTATAGGCCTTACATTGAATTTAAGTTTGAACTGTTGGTCTTAAATGGACAACAGTTGCCTTCAGTTTATAACAGAAATTACATATTTCAATATTACTATTACCAAAAATGAGCAGGGGAAATGCAAATAAGAACAGAGATGAATGTAAAACAAATTACTGGTTGGCAGATCACCAGAAATTCCTGACAAGAAGACTTAATATTAATTGCAGCCATATCCAAAAGAACAGATGATAGCACCTTAAAAGATGTATGAGCTTTAAAGACTGCTCAGTGAATACTGTTGATTTCTGTGTTCCTCACAGGAACCCCATTTGGTTCTGCATCCCCAAATGCAGTACAACAAAAACAGTTTCCTTTCACAATGTGGTTAAACTTTTCCCATTAGACTGTCAGATTTTCACCATCAAATTCTCCTTTATTGGAACATTATATACAAGGATAACTTTACACTTTATATACAACAGGTACATAATGATCAAAAATCCCTGTTCACAGATGCCTGATTTAAAGAGGAATATGGTCTGGGTTTAGTGGAATTTGTAAATTGATTATAATGTGGAGAAGAAATCAGTAATTTTTCTTCTATATTTTAGAGGCTTTTGCTTTTGTCTTTGAAATACTCAGAAATATCAATACTTTTTTTTTTAAATGCAGTGACTTTACATGTATAGCCTAACATAAAATTACATTAAAACATGTAACTGTGAAAAACCATAACATTTCATTGTAACATTTTCACATAAAGACTAATAAATGAAAAGGTTAAATTCAAGTTTAATACATTGGTTCTGCTTACATAGATTGTCACCTAATGAACATTAAATCCGGAAATATCTTTACACCATTGTAGAAATACGTATTTAATTAGCATTTATTTTAGTTTTCTTGTCAGTTAAACACAGTGAGATGACGAGGAAAGAAAAGTTACAGGTTTAGGTCTGTACAAAGGTTATAAGGGGCTTTAAAGTGAGTGCTTCGTGCTGTAAAGTATCATTGTTGCACAGCAGGTGCTCATCTATTAGCTCACTGGTAGGTTTGAGATACACCTTTCTGTTTTCTTCTTTAGAGCAACAAGAGACTATTGTATCGAGGTCAGAATGAAAATCCTCCTCCTTAGATATTGTCACTGAAACTGTAAGGTTGCATTATGAACTTGCACGCCCACAAAACCTGAAAGTTTAGTGTGTAACGGTGGAGACTTTGTTGTGTTAAATTCAACTTTATGTTACCAAGGCAACCAAGCCCCCGACCACTCTCCAATTAAAACTCGAAACCAAGTTGTCTGGACCAATCAGCTGCCAGGTGGCCTTTGACTGACAGCTAATTGCTCCAATCGCGTTCGTCTGCCATCTGTAGCTCGCAACAGTCCCACCTTCTCAGGTTAGTCCGTTGGTGGCGCAGAGCTCGAGCGGTAACAACTTTTCCTGTCCGGTTACTGATAATAAGTTCTTCAAGAAGATGAGAGAGATAGTTCACCTGCAGGCTGGCCAGTGTGGCAACCAGATCGGAGCAAAGGTGAGCATCGCTTTGTTTTGGAAGTGAAGTTTCAGTTGGCAGGAAAAAGAGAGTGAATGTTATGTTTGGTTTAGGCGGGCTGCTAAATTAGCTTACTTAGCGGCAACGCTAATGATAGCACTGGACTGGCGGCGGTAAGTCCTGCTTTTATCCAGCTTATTAACCTGTACTCTCTGATTCCAGTTCTGGGAGGTGATAAGTGACGAACATGGCATCGACCCGTCCGGGACATACCATGGGGACAGCGACCTGCAGCTGGAGCGGATCAGCGTGTATTACAACGAGGCAACAGGTTACATTCACTTTACTAACTGCTCTGTGCTACGGAGTTAGATTATCCAATTTCTGGGTGAGCCAAGGTAATTCAACACCTCACGGAAGACTTGTTAGTACCGTTGCTATCCAGCAGGGGGGCATTATGTCACCAGAGGCCCTGAGAAATCCGTCTTGATGTCAATGGGCCCTTCCTGGCTTCCTAGTTACTGTGCCTGTTTCCATGACACAACAAATCAACAAACCCAATACCCAACACAATACCCAGCTGTTATAAGGTTTCTTAATGATGTGTAATGAAAAACAGTTTGTAATGCAACCTTTCATATGGATTTGGGCTTTATTAGTTAGTTCCTCTGTACTGTAAGATAGATAAAGTCGTTATAAATGGCTACAGGATCTTCCCAGAGCTGAAAATGTGGGTTTATTTTTGATTTGGTCAACATTTGAAAATGTAGATTAGTTAATTCCTACTACTCAAATAGAGAAAAGCAAACGCAGTCAACATTTTGCACAGTGCTTAGTACAATCATGTTTTTTAAAGCATATGCTTTCATCACCAGGTGGCAAGTATGTCCCTCGTGCAGTGCTGGTGGACTTGGAGCCAGGCACTATGGACTCGGTGAGGTCTGGCCCCTTTGGTCAGGTGTTTAGACCTGACAACTTTGTCTTTGGTGAGTATTTAAATGAGAATTTAAGTTCATTTGGCCAATGAAAATGCCCTACTTGTCCCGTGAGAATAAAGATGACAGCCACATTCAGTGTATGCACTTCTCATTGCATGTAAATTGTGTTTTAATTTGCAAACACGAGTAAGTCAGATTTCAAATAGATAATGATAGGGGAGGTGCTGAAGCTACAGCTGTGAAAGCTTTCTGTATTTGCATGTATCACAGGCCAGAGCGGAGCTGGTAATAACTGGGCTAAAGGCCACTACACTGAGGGAGCTGAGCTGGTGGACTCAGTCCTGGATGTGGTGAGAAAAGAGGCAGAGAGCTGCGACTGCCTCCAGGGCTTCCAGCTCACACACTCCCTGGGAGGAGGCACAGGCTCTGGCATGGGCACACTGCTCATCAGCAAGATCCGAGAGGAGTACCCAGACCGCATCATGAACACTTTCAGCGTGGTGCCCTCACCCAAGGTCCATATAATGCGTTCAAATATTTCCAGATTAAATGTTTGGCCCTGTGCCTGCTTCCTCCGTGCTTTAACACTGTTCCATTTTCCTCCCTTTGTTTCCCCTATCGCGTCACTCTCCTCCTCCAGGTGTCGGACACAGTGGTGGAGCCATACAATGCCACTCTGTCCGTCCACCAGCTGGTTGAGAACACAGATGAGACCTACTGCATTGATAATGAGGCCCTGTATGACATCTGCTTCCGCACACTGAAACTCACCACGCCCACCTACGGTGACCTCAACCACCTCGTCTCAGCCACCATGAGCGGGGTGACCACCTGCCTGCGCTTCCCTGGCCAGCTCAATGCTGACTTGAGGAAACTGGCTGTCAACATGGTGCCCTTTCCCAGGCTGCACTTCTTCATGCCAGGCTTTGCTCCTCTGACCAGCCGGGGCAGCCAGCAGTACAGGTAGAGAAGCAGGACCCTGCTTTATCAAACACATCCCGACTCTTAAGTTGTAGATTGTTTACGTTTCGGTTAAAATACATCCCAACTGAATTATCTTTCTTTTTCTAGGGCACTGACAGTTCCTGAACTCACCCAGCAGATGTTCGATGCCAAGAACATGATGGCAGCTTGCGACCCTCGCCACGGGCGCTACCTCACAGTGGCCGCCATCTTCCGAGGACGCATGTCCATGAAGGAGGTGGACGAGCAGATGCTGAATGTGCAGAACAAGAACAGCAGCTACTTTGTGGAGTGGATCCCCAACAATGTCAAGACAGCTGTGTGCGACATCCCTCCACGTGGCCTCAAGATGGCCGCCACTTTCATTGGCAACAGCACGGCCATTCAGGAGCTGTTTAAGCGCATTTCGGAGCAGTTTACCGCCATGTTCCGCCGCAAAGCCTTCCTCCACTGGTGAGTAACGCACAGTGAGGGAGAGATTTATATACTTGTGTTGACCTGTTCTTAGCCCAATTACATACTCTAACATACTGCCTGTGAATAAGTATTTTATTACTATGTTATCTCAGGTACACGGGTGAGGGCATGGACGAGATGGAGTTCACAGAGGCTGAAAGCAACATGAATGACCTGGTGTCTGAGTACCAGCAGTACCAGGACGCCACTGCTGAGGAAGAAGGAGAATTTGAGGAGGAGGGTGAAGAGGACTTGGCCTAGACCCCTACCATGAGCCTTTTCTTACTATGCAACAGTTAGGGCTGGACAATATCGTTGTATGTATTTGTCGCGTTTATTAAAGTTATTGTCCAACCTTAGCAGGAGTGCAGAGGATTTCTCCAGCCTTGGTTTGTATATGTCACAGGGCTTTTTTTCTCTTGGCAGTTCTCTTCTTGTCTCCTGTTTTGACTATGAATGTTTTTATCCTTTTCTTTCTCTTCTCTGTTTGGACGGTGTCATCTAAACATCACTCCCACATGACTGGCAAATATTCAGCATCTGTCATCACATATCCACCCAGAAAACGAACATTGGGGGCTTATTGTTAAAATTGAAAGGAGCTATGGGGCAATCAACTAGACGAATGTTTAACACTAGAAAAGCACTCGGAGAGCGCAGACCTCATGCTCCAAGCTCATGTCCACCCATTAGGGCTGGTCTGAGGGGGGGAGGGGGGCACCAAAATTGAATGATCTGTTCCTTGTCCCATTATCAACATTTCCTGAAAATTTCATCAAAATCTGTTTATAACTTTTCAAGTTATCTTGCTAACAAACAAATGGACAAACAAACAGACAAACCTCCACCGCTTCGCTTGGCGGAGGTAATTATGCCCCAGTATGGTATATGTGTTAGGGAATTCCATTCCTTGTCATACTTCAAAGTCCACTGACTGTTGACTGTTGCATATGCATCAGTTTGACATCTTTATCCAGTTAAAGCAGACAGTTGTTGATTCTTTGTCCACTCAGTGGTGTGTTGTTTAGTGGCACTGGTGTTCACACTGTTAGTCTTCTTCAAGCTGCTACTTAAATGCACTACAAGACTGAAAGCAACTGTCAGGACCTGGTCACCCCAAAGTAACTGTCACTGTGTGTGTTGAATAAAGACTTTTGATGGTTCTCTACTCTGGATTACTGCTACTTTTGTTCCCTTGTCTGTTCAGCTTTCAATGGCTTTATTTGCTTTTTTTCCCCAACTCCCAGAGCACAATTACCAAACACTGCTCAGTGTGCAACGATGGCCACGGTCATGGCCATGACTACAACAGAACCATTGTTAATGTTAATCAACACCAGACAAGTCTAAATGTCCACTGACTTATACTTTTATACTTGTATTTTACTTGAGTATTTCTATTTTATGCTAATCTGTGCTTCCATTTTTCTATATTTCAGACAGAAATATTGTACTTCCTACTCCACTACATTTATCTGACAGCTTAAGTTACTTTTAAGATGCAGATATATGAAAGTGGATATAAAGTAGTTCAGACCAACACCAGTAACATGCTGCTGATACACTAATAATCTAATAATGTCATATATAATAATGTATCAGTCAGAGGGACCAAACCAAGACTTTTACTTTAATTCTTTACCTACATTTTGTTGCTGATCCTTACGTACCATTACTTGAGTAGGGTTTTCATGCAGGACCTTTACTTACTTACTTATGCCTAACAACCCCTACCAGGGTATAGGCCGTCAACGAGAGCCCTCCAGAGCCCCCTGTCCTGTGCATTTGCCTCTACTTGGTTCCAGGTGGCACCCATCTTCTTGATGTCTGCCTGGAGGTCACGGCGCCAGGTGTTCCTCGGCCTGCCTCTTCTCCGCTTCCCCTGGGGATTCCAGGACAAAGCCTGTCTGGTGGTGCTTGACACTGGCTTCCTCAGCGTGTGTCCTATCCATCCCCATCTTCTTCCTATGCCCCGTTCTGCTGGGATCTGCTCTGTTCTTTCCCAGAGGCTGATGTTGCTGTTTTGATCTGGCCAGTACACCCTCAGGATTCTCTGGAGGCAGTTGTTGATGAAAGTCTGCACTTTGTTGATGGTGGCTTTTGTCCTCCTCCATGTCTCGGCACCGTAGAGTTTAAGACCTTTTAAACAAAGACTTTTGGAAACGCTGCTGACCCCAATGTCACAGTCACCAACATTCACTTAAAGACTGGGTCTTATCTGTCACTACGTTTCCTTCCCTGGTTCATCACGGCCCTACCACATAACCCTTTTCCAGAAGAAAATAATGACATCAGCTTTGACTACCAGCAACAGGTCCACCTCTTTGTCGATCCATGCAAAGAAATCTGGAGTCTTACTTTTAAAATGATAAGCAGAAGGAAGGTTGATCCTTCAGCTATCGGCTCCTCTACACAAGCTTCCAGTTTTGGTTCGGAGGCAGACACCCTCTTTACAGTTAAGATTAGGCCTAAAACTTGATAAAGCCTATAGTTTGGGCTGCTCAGGTGATCCTGAACCGCCCCTTACTTATGCTATAGGTCCTGACTGCTGCGGGACTTCCCATGATGCACTGAGCACCTCTCCTTCTTTCTCCATACATCTATATGCTACCACTGCCTTTGCTGAACTCTGTCTTCTCTCTCCTGTAGTTTCTGTTTTGTTGTCTTTGCAGGTATCTCTGCTGCTGAAATTGAACTTTTCACCCTTGATGTTCATCCTCTATAGTATTTTCTACAAGTAAGAAACCAACTCCTGCTTGATTGTAACACCAGCTTATGCCCAGTATGTGAATGGTCATGTGATATACGTTTTTAAGGTGTCTTCATATGGATGGAGAATATGTTTGAGTTTCAGTTCTTTCTAATGTAAGAATGTTTTGTGCATCTTTATCTTCAAGCAACTAGAGTATGAAGGCTTTTGCAAAAAAAACTGCTAACAGAGATTAGAAAGATTAACATACATCCACTGTGTTCTTCTTCATTGTCCCTGTGAAATACAAAGCACCATCTGAGTCTCCTGTCGAGTTGAATGAACACTCACCTGTCCTGTCTTGGTGTAGTCAACGTTACAGTCTGGGATGGTCTTTGAAAGCTGCACAATCCAGTTGTTGATCTTGTCCCTGCGCCTTCGCTCAACTGTTGAAATAACCCTTGAATTTGACACCATATCTAAACATCTATGGCAAAAACAAACATTCACAGTGGATCTGTGCACTGACCTTCGTTGTGCTGGGCTCGTCGTTTCTCATCTCTCGAGGCCCGAGGAGCCTCCTGCTTTCTAGAAAAACGGAACAGAACAAAGACATCAAGTCAGCTCCACTTGCTGGAGGTAGAAGATCTCTAATTAGATGAAGCCTGTTATTGTTTTAATTAAATATGATAGTGCTGTCATTCTGTAAATTATGATGCAATTACGCGATGTATGGCTGAGTGCGAGGTGCGATTGTCCGTTGATTAGATCCCGTCAAAACCTCCTGGGGTGACATCATAACATAAAGCTGACCTGTAAAACAAAAGCTTAGCGTTAGCTGCGGAGATAACGGAGAACAAGGCAATGGACATGTTTGGTAATTCACACAGTAGAAAGCCTTACAATTATAAGCAATTTTAAAAAAGACTCTCATTCCTCCTCCTTTGAAAAGTTTACAATTCCTTTCATTTATTGTTCATCTCGACAAAGGAAGCATCAGATGAAAACAAACTGAAAATATAAAACACAAGGTTCTCTGTACGCCTGCCTTGCCACAGCTATGTTACAAGCCTACATATGTGTAGAAGTTACCTGTGGGTGTGGTCTGACCCAGCAGTGTGTCAGACGCCTGCACTGTGGTCACCATGGTGCCAGTGGTGGCGTCTGCTATGGTGGCAGGGTAGTAGGTGTACTGTGTCTCAGTGCTGCCGTCTCCCTCCAAGCCCTCTGACTGGGAAAAGACTGCCTGCAACCAGCATAAGACATTGTTTTATAGTAAATACTAAAGGTGACCATGTGGCTAATATTCAGACTAGCTTGTTTCTAGCATTTTAGACATGTTTAACTATATTGTTGAGTAAAGATTATTGTTTATAGTGTGTTTCCACCAGTTTCTTTTGTCTCCTTTTTCATTCTAACTTTGTTATGCACTGATGCTTTCTTACCATTCACATTTTTTGCCAACAAACCACAGTGAGCGATATACATCTGATTTTTCAACAAAAGGTCAAACACAGTAATCCAGTATAGTGTGTCTAATGAATCTCAACTACAAACCACATTAAATCCCATAAATAGACATCAGAGGTCTGATAGAGCTTTTTTTCATGGCAGAAATGTTGACTTGTCACACCAGGGAGAGCACAGGTGGAACCATTGATGGTTCTGTTCCCTTAAATATCCCAATATTCCATGATAGTGCATGGAGTGCTGCAACTGAACCTTTTCAGCCTTTTCCAGCTACCTCTGCAGGAAGTAGGGATGGGTATGGTTAATATTTTATCGGTACTACTACTTCTACCGATACTGCTTATTGATCCGGTACTTTAACGGTATTCTTATCGGTACTTCTTTTTTAGTTTTTTAATAACATTTTAAAAAATATATATTTTAAAAAAGATCAATCAAGCAATCTTTTGAACAAATCACCTTTATCTGCACTAATGTGGTGATGATTACTCTGGAAAACAACAAATATGTGCGAGACTAGACTAGAAACTAGAACAAACAGAGGTATGGAGCCACGTTATTAAATCCACTGCTCTGTGCTCTGAAAGGGAAACTAGTTCTGATGCTCTGAATTTCAGACTGACTTTATGAACACACCCAGAGCTGAACAATCATGGCTAATACTTTTAATAAATGACACATGTTCATGTAATTCAGCTAACTTTGCATTTGGGCCGCTAGCATACATACCATACCTGGGTTAAAGAGGGACCAACTATGGGCTAGGCCTGTAGGTGATGTACTTTAGCAAGGTGTTTCCTAGATGGCTGGGGTTTCCACCCTTGCATGCAAACAACTTGCTGCACTTGTGGCAACTAGTATTGTCTGTGTCCTACTGAGTGTAACCACACTTTGGAGCATTTAGTTCTCTCCGCCATCGTAAAGCAGGGTCTGGGTGTGCTGCAGGTGAGTGACAGAGAGCTACTCCGCCCTGCACACGCAGACTCCAACAGGCAGAATTCACTTCTGGATTTAGAGAGTGACAAAGCATCATAGACGCATGTCTCCATCTTCTTGTAAAGAACAATGAGGACTGGTGAGACAAAATATGCTAAATAAAATTCTTCCTACGTTCTGAAGTACCGTTAACAGAACCGTTACCGTCAGAGCTGATTGATCCTCCGGTATTGAAAAATTTCACCCCGGGGCTCGGTACCCATCCCTAGCAGCATGGGAACACTTTTGTAATGGTGAAGCAGTTCAATGAGACAGAAATCCTAAATAATCAAAGAATAAACAGACCCACACATGCTGTGTCACTACCTATGTTAGGGGCAGCTTTTCCCTTTACTACATGTAAGAATGCACACACCAATCCCTCTGACAAACACTCATCCTCTGTACAATCGAGGCTTTACCTTTCATACACATATGCAGGTGTGGTCAGTTAAATTTATGTCAGGTGCTGGTAGGTTTATTAGTTCTCATGTGAAGAATATTTCTTTCCCCACTGTCCATCTATATGGTCTTACTCTTTAACCCCACATGGTTTCAGCGTATTTAACCTTATTCAGGCATATTGTATAAATCAGAGTGGTTGGAAATGTAGTCCTGTGCAGTTAACCAGTGTCGTTCTTACCTGTGTGACAGCCTGAGTGGTGGCAGGGAAACCAGCGACCAGGCTGACTGCTGCAGCTCCATCTGTCTGACCCTCCAACTGGCCATCTGACACCTGGATCACTCTGTAGGTCACCTGCAACACAGCACATTACACTGAGTGGCTGATATCTCATTACCACGCAGGTGACACATAAACCACTGCAGAGCATATGCACATACATAATCAAAATCTTGAAACTTGAAAACTTTTAGGTCTCCATTAACTGAAGTGAGCCACCAGTACTCAGAGTATGTTTGTTTTTTTAGGGGGTGTGGGTTAGAATGCGGAGGTCTGAGCTAGGTCACATGACCTCCGAGGTCATAAACATCCTGTGCATTCAGCAGTGGGCATCTGTAGTGACATCTGGGAAACTACTTAGTTTGCTGTGACCCAACTGGTGAAACAATCTAAATCACATTTAGTTTCTGTTGAGACCTTTTCATTCAAATTTCAGTTTGGCACCTGCAAGATTAACTGAATATCTATTTTCATTAAGTTGTCATGCTGACATGCATCTACCTACTGTCTGTGTGTGGTACACTCAGGAAGATTTACTGTTACTTACAGTGTCCTGATGAACAGTGTATTTGTGCTTAGGTGTACGGGCTGAGGGATAAGGTTTTTCGGGGTGGGACAGATCAGAGTGGTGACTACAGATAGAGCGAGGTAGCTGCACCAGAGCCATAGTAGCACATATCAGATCTGATTATCAGCCAGTGCCTTTTGGTGAAAAGAACAGCTGAAGAATGCATGACCAGGTTTGAAATAACATCTTAACAGTTGTTTTAATACTCCATCCTACCTGCCCTCCTGCTCCCTCTGTCTTGAAGAGATATTTGATGGGCTGGTCAGCGAAGGTGGCAGCAGACTGGATGGTAGCAATGGCTGCTGGATCCTCTGCTGTAGCTACAGACCCTGAGGGAGCACACAGGAAACATTAGTCAGCTTTACAGTAGTAACAACCAGGTCCAAAGATGTCAGCATGAATAGTCTGAACCCCACCAGTTCAACTCAAAGACAGGACCTGAACCTGAACATGTTTGTCTAAGTAGAGTGCATACGGATGTCATTAGAGTCCCTTGGTAGAGTTTACATACGCTTCACAACCCAATACAGATAGAGACACTATCTCATTAGTGATAGTAATGGATTTTGCCTTTTACCTTCCTCGTTGACGGTAACACTCCCGTCTGGTTCGGGGCTTTTCTGTTGGCTTCACACATGAGAAATACAAGAGATAAACCATGTTATGCTTAAAATAGCTTATTAACTAATTAGCTGCTGGCTAGTCAGCGAGCTGCTGGTCTAATTATCTTGTTATTAGTTAACAATGGCGAACGTTACCGTCCCACTCACCTCTTCATTTCTAGCGAAGGTGTTGGACGAGGAGACCGCCTTCACTCGCTCCCACAGCCAGACTGTCAGACAAGTTCATAAGTTTGACAGAGAAACGTTACAAACTTTACTCGAAACAACAGAATATTGACTAACGTTAAGACTTCTAACAATAATAAGCATGAAAGCAGGAGAATAAGCCTGAAACGATGTTAGTAAAGGTTGGCGGTAGCTAGCTGTGGGTGCTGAGCAAGCTGAGAACGTTAGTACGGGTGGAAACGGAAACAGCCGATTGTGGCTTCAAAATTAGCGCAGAACAAAAACTGTGCGGCTGTTCGTACTGCGGAGCACAGCGGTGTCATGAGGGCGGATTTAATTTGCATTAAAGCCGTCTTTACATGTGGTTTGCGTTTTTAATTTTAGCTGTGTAACTCAGCGAAATTAGGATGTCTGAGTAAAGAGATATTTTAATTTGTGAATTTCACCGGAAGCGTACTGTCATTACCGTGACTTGACACGGATCTTTCTGCTACATAACCACTCGGCCCCAGCGGTTTGTACAGATGTTTAACAAAGCACTTTCCTTAGTTCTGCTCTAGTGGAGGCGGTGACTGCAGCAGCTAATAACCACTACGCAAAAATACATTCACCTGTGTAATTATAAAGGTTTAAATAGTGCAGAACATATCCCAGACTGAACAAAGCTCTACTTACGCCGCAGTGCTCCTCCCCCGATATTTGTCAACACACCAGTTTCACTGTCCGCTATGCGCATGCGCTACAGGAAATCAACTCACCCGGTCCCAGATCAGTTGATAACTCAAATGTATGTAACACACAGAAAAATACATCTGAATATCTGACCTGAGGTCTGTGAGTGATGCTGACACACCGTCGGAGCTGATGGGGCATTTAGGAGCACTGAAATATGTTTTGCCGACAGCTGAGAATGTGTGTGGTGAATTTTCTGATTTCAAGGCTTGACAATATTGTTCATAATCAATGAAAGAACTGTTGCCCAATTACTTAAAAAATAAAATAAAAGACATGAAAAACTATGAGTTGCATATATGAGCTTTGGCTTTTTTTTTTTTTTTTTTGTATTAACATGATACCACGTTAGTGCTGTTTGTAGCTCGTACCTACTTTGCACTTGTCTGAATATATTGGCATATAATAGCATGTTTGATAAGAGCCCACCTTTAAAGACAGCAGCAATGTAAGGTGGTTTCAGACAACAGTAAGAGCCTGATGCATAAATACCATCCAGCTCACAGAGAAGGACCAACCAGCCTCAGCACACAGATCAACAATACTACTGTAGTTATCAGAATCTGAATGCAGTCCAGGGGTGAAGACACACAGCTGATAAATGCATGCAGAAAAACAGAGACAGAGAAGTTTTCCTCACTAAGAGTTTCTCTCCACTGCAGCAGGAAACTTCCTCTGTCAGTCCTAAATGTTTGCAGCTTGACGCAGTGAAATGAAAGCAGCCGACAGAGATCAGTGTTGAGGAGGAGATCAGCTGGACGTCTGACCGCTTTATGGCTCATTTTTCAGCCAGTTTACAGCAACACTTATAGTTGGATGTCTTACAAACCTCCTCAGAGGGACAACGATGAGAATGAACAACGACAGGAATCAACAGAACATCTTTAGTTGAGTCAGTCAGATTTGTCTCAGTCGCGGAAATAAGTGTTAACTTTGATAGTATCCAGTTTTATTGTGTAAATACTGACTGTTCTATGAGGAGACAGAGAATTTAAAGTGGCAGCTCAGACCAGGAGAAGAAAAAACACTGGACAGCACCCGTGGTTTGATCCCGGGGAGGGATGGAGATCAGCGTATTCTGCAGAGAGAATTGTTGGTCGAAGTAACCACTGAGCTAAACCAGTGCGACTGTGTAGAGAGGAAAAGCTGCTTTTATACAGCTGCTGATGAAGCTGTGGTTCTTAACGGGACATTGTAGAGGAGAAATGAACTTGGAGCTCTGCAACAAAGTCTTTATTAGAGTAAAGGAGCAGGTTGGAATCAGAGGGAAGCATAAAAACACTGGACAGCACCCGTGGTTTGATCCCAGGGAGGGATGGAGATCAGCGAATTCTGCAGAGAGAATTGTTGGTCGAAGTAACCACTGAGCTAAACCAGTGCGAC
>OMNN01080549.1:0-11177 GCA_900302755.1 Chromis chromis | reverse complement strand
ACACAAAAAATGACACAAAATGACACATGTTGCACAAAAATGACACAAAACGCACAAAAATGACAAGACAAAAAAATGACAAATACACAAAAAATGACACATGTTGCACAAAAATAACACAAAATACACAAAATGACACAAAATACACAAAAAATGACAAAATGACATGTTGTACAAAAATGACACAATACACAAAAATGACAAAATACACAAAAAATGACACAAAATGACACAAAATGACACATGTTGCACAAAAATGACACAAAATACACAAAATGACATGTTGCACAAAAATGACACAAAATACACAAAAAAATGACAAAATGATACATGTTGCACAAAAATGACACAAAACGCACAAAAAATGACAAAATGACACATGTTGCACAAAAATGACACAAAACGCACAAAAAATGACAAAATGACACATGTTGCACAAAAATGACACAAAACGCACAAAAATGACACAAAATACACAAAAATGACACAAAAATTACACGATGCACAAAAATGACACAAAAATACACAAATTACACGATGCACAAAAATGACACAAATTGACACATGTTGCACACAAATGACACCAAATACACACAAATGACACAAAATACACCAAAATGACACAAATGACACCAAAATGAGACAAACAAACACAAATGACACCAGATGGAGGCAGAGGATGTTAGTTTCTCTGCTGCTTTAGCCGACAGCGAGCGGAGATCATGACTGCAACACGAGGCAGGAAAGAGCAGCAGGGACCAAAACATGGGATGTGAACAACAAAGAATCTGTTTACTGGCTGAGAGACTCTGAAGGTCTGAGAACATGAAGATCCAGGTCAGAGTAAACCTCAGAGCTTCAGGAAAAAAGCAACTGGACTAGAGAAGCCTCTTAGATGAAGGTGAAACATCTTCAGGAACCCAAATCCTGAAGCTCAAAAATACACAAAAAATGACACAAAATACACAAAAATTACACGATGCACAAAAATGACACAAATTGACACATGTTGCACAAAAATGACACAATATACACAAAAATGACACAAAATACACAAAAAATGACACAAATTACACAAAATGACACATGTTGCACAAAAATGACACACGATGCACAAAAATGACACAAAATACACAAACACAAGAAATGACACAAACATAAAAAATGACACAAACATAAAAAATGACACAAAATACACAAAAATTACACAAGATAGGCAAAAATGACACAAAAAAACACAGAAATTACACAAATTACACAAGATGCACAAACATGACAAAAACACAAATGACAACGCACAAAAATTACACAAAGCGCACAAAAGACACAAATGATACAAAAATACACAAAAATGACACAAAAGACACAAAACGCACACAAATGACACAGACACAAAAATGACACAAAAAAATCGATATGGAATCTTTGAGTTTCTACAAAAATAATTTGTGTTTCTGGAAAACTGCTCTGTAGGAGTTGAACCGTTTCTTTAAAGCTGCCTCAGTCGGTTAAAACAGGACGGATTAGTTTTAATGTTGGACACAGAACAGGTTAAACTATCAGGGGACAGGAGATCTTTTCTTTCTGACTGATCCAGATACAAGCAGCTGTAGATAAACTGGAGGATGCAGGTTTAAGGTGCTCGGTCTCGTGGATGGGAGTCAGTCTTGTGCCCATGTGGTCTAGAACCAGTCTGATGCCAGGGGGTCAACCCAGCGTCGGTCCCTGCAGGTGGAGGCTCCACTGGGTCGGATACAGAATTAATTTTCCTCTGCAGGATCTCCGGGTTCAGCCTTGAAGAGGGGATAAGGAGCTCTGAGTCTAAAGGATCCAGCTCAAGTGTCTTTGGGCCTCCTGGGTTCTTCCTTTGGAGGTTTCAGACCTCAGGGTTGAACCAGAACTCTCTAAAGGGATTACACATCTTTTCTGGCCTGGGAACTCCTCGGGATCCTCCAGGAGGAAACTGGAAACTGAGCAGAGGGACGTCTGGAGCGACCTGGTTAACCTGCTGCTGACTCTGGATGAAAGAAGACGGATGTAAGGATGGTTTGCAGGTTCTCGCCGTGAAACACACCTGCAGTAACACATTTGTAAGCTGTTCAGATGCAGAAGAAAGACCATACCACTGACACATTATCACATTTTGGAGAATATAAGTGAAGCTGCTCGTTTGTGCTTCCAGAACATTCATGTTTGCAGCCACCTGATGAAACAGAGTCCAGGATTCATTCTGATGTTTAGCTGCTAAATGCTGCAGTAGCTCTTCACAATACCTGGTCGGTGCTGGACAAGTAATGCTGCTGGGTTTTAGAGTCTTTTTTTTTTTAACCCTTTAAGTCCTAGTGCGTCATCGGTGACGTTTGGGCTAGCACACTTAGGAATACCGTAATTATGTCACGGTTTGCGCCAATATAGACAGCCAATATAGAATAGAATAGAATGTTTTTTATTGTCATCATACACAAGGTAAAACGAAATTCAAAAGGCAACTCTGGTGGTGCAAATTACACATGTATAAAGAAAAATAAATAGGTAAAAACAAACAAAGATAAAGTAAAAAATATAGTCAAAAAGTGAATAATATAGTGTCATTACGGTAATTTCACAGTGTTATTACAGTAATTTAATTCGTAATTATGTCACGGTTTGCAACGCAAAAAATCGAACGGATTCATGGAGGGGTACGAATTAAATTACCGTAATGACACTACATTGGCTGTAAAGCGCAATAGACCCTGTGCTTTACAGCCAAACTAGTGTCATTACGGTAATTTCATTCTTAATTATGTCATGGTTTGCGCTATCAGAAAAAAATCTAACAGATTCCTGGGGGGGTACGAATGAAATTACCGTAATGCCCCTATATAGGCTGTAAAGCGCAACGTCGTTGTGCTTTACAGCCTATATAGTGTCATTACGGTAATTTCATTCGTACCCCCCCAGGAAGCTCTTGAAGCAGCCCCTTTGTTCCCAGGGAAAACACACACAGCGGCTCAGGTCTTAAAGGGTTAAACCGCTGCTTGCTGAAGCCAAAAGTGTTTCGCTGATTTTTCTTCCTGTTTTGTTCAATTATCGATTATAGTTAATAAAATCACAGAAAGAAAAACATACTTGTTTTTTTAATTTTTTTTATGTCCACATCAGAAATCTACACTTTTGCAAACAGTAATTCATTCTTTTACAGTGTGTGACCATAAAATTGTGCCATTTTACTGCATTTAAATCAGCAAAAAAATATAATTTTGAATATATTTTCCATTACTTGAAAGAAAAACGATGTATATTAAGAACTTTAACAAATGGTAAAATTGTGTTTAACTGTTATTTTAGAGTTCCTGTAGCACCGCATTATGTAATAATGTAATACATTTTCACCTCATTTTGTAATAATCTGCTGCATTTTGTAATAAGTTGTTACATAATCTATTCTGAATATTATATTCTATATTCTATATTCTGTGTCTATTTATGTGTCCTATTGTGAGCCAAGGCAACGATATTTCGTTCGACATGGGCACTGACGGTGTGTTTGTCAAATGACAATAAAGCAAGTCTAAGTCTAAATTATTATATTTTTTTCATTAAAAAAAGTGCAACACCTGCATTTTGTAATAACTGATGCAATATGTAACAACTTATTACAAAATGCGGCAAAGTGTTTTACATATTGCGTTCAAGAATTTTATAACAAAATGTGGAAGATTTTTAAAAAAAGTTTATTTTTGGCTTTTTGCCTTTATTCGATAGGACAGTGGATAGAGTCAGAAACAGGAGAGAGAGGGGAAGGACATGCGGTAAACGCCCGAGGTCGGACTCGAACACGGGTCAGCCGCTACGTCTCTGCATGTGGGTCACGTGACATAACCATTAGTCTATCGGGGCGCCCCAGAACGCCGCATTTTGTAATAAGTTGTTACATAATGCACCAAATTATTACATTTTTTTCATTTAAAAAAAAGTGCAACACCTGCATTTTGTAACAACTGATGCATTATGTAACAACTTATTACAGAATGCAGCAAAGTTTATTACATATTGCGTTCAAGAATTTTATTACAAAATGCGGCAGATTATTACCTAATGTGGCGTTACAGTTCCCCTTGCAGATACTGTCTTGTAAAAATTGTCTGATTTTTACAAAACTGCAAATGTCCACATCAGAAATCTGTATTTTTTACAACGTGAGACTAAAACTATCATTATTTTACAGATATTTGCTGTTATTTTCAGTTTTTCCAGTATTTTTTGTATTTTCTGGAACCCTTGCCACCAGATTTTCACCATTTTTCTTTTTTTACAGTGTAGAAGACATAAATAAAAGGCAGCAGCAGAGTTTCTGTGCTGATGAGCCAGCTGGCGGCTGTTATGATATGAGGACATATTTACAACCAGTTATTTTATTCAGATGCTGCTCGGATGATTTATCTTGGATTTTATTGGCTAAAAGCTTGTTTTCAAATTTACACACTTCTTTACACTGGCAGGTTTTATAGGTGGCGTCCAGTCGGAGATGATTCACACTGTAGTGGCACTTTGGCTCCTTATTTATTCTGTTTTAGTATTTATTCTGTTGGACATTTTTTCATGTAGAAGTAAACAAAAACTGCAAAGATTGTGAAAATAATATCAAATAAACAAGAATGCGATCAGAGTAAATGACATGAGTTCATTTGTAATGTTTGTGCTCTTCTAAATAAATGTGTTTTAAGTTCCAGAGTCGAGCAGATTTAATGCAACACGAGAAGTTTTTCCAAATACCAACATGTTCTTAAAATCAAATATAATGAGGAAAAGTGTGACTCTGGTCCCCCAGTTAGCGAATAAAAAGGACTTTCGGTGCTGCTGTTGTCCCAGAGGATCCCGCATTAGGACACGGAGCAGCTCAGTGATGAGGTTTCTCTGCAAACACAAAAACTTATTCTATAATTACTGAACATGTCTGCACACTGTGGCTTCAAAACACTTTGCTTTAATTAAAACGGAGGAAAAAAACAGTTTTTTAGTCTCGACATTCACCTTCTGCTCGGCACCGTTTGCAAACACGATGTTGTATTTCTTATTCTGCTTCTACGAGTCTATAGAAAGGAACATCTGAATGTAATATTTCCTCGTGGGACGCAACGAAACCACCACAGAAATCTTGTTTTCTCCTGCAAAAGCTGGTGAATTATTTCTGCTGCTCTGCCCCGAGGAGGAAGTATTTGAAAAATTCACATGTTGTTCTCTCTTGTTGTTGTTGTTTCTGCCATTAGAAGGTAGAAATAATGGTGTGACAGCAGCCAGATATCACTATCTTACTGCACAATTACAACATTTGTAAATGGCAATTTGTATGACTTGTATTATTTATGGGAGCGGAAGGACTGAGAGGAGATGTGGGTCGATCCTCGGCGATAAATCTGTACAGAGACTGTTGTTGAGGAATGATTAACTATTCTTTTTATGTTCTGAATCGCTAATTTTCCTTGTAGTTCTCTGTTCAGCTGTATCCAACTGCTTCATTTACACCTCCTCATGAAATCTGTTATCACACAGTACAGGCGACCAATATGGAACGTGCCCTTCAGCATCGCTAATCATGAAATTACGGCTGTGGGAATTTCACCTCCACACTGCGGCTCGGCTCCTCGTGCACAAAAGGAAGAAAGAAAAAAGAAGAAGAAAAAAAAACCAAAACACGTTTCTGTGCTAAAATCTCGCTAAAGGGACGGAACATTTCAAAAGGCTGTGCAGCTTTATCCTCTGAAGGAAGGATGCCCTGGAACTGTGTGGAGTGTCTGGAACTGGAGGCTCGGTGCAGCTTTCCAGCATCAAAACTGCAGTTAAAGCTCGTCTTTGTTTAAAACTGTGTGAGATGGGGAAGGCTAATTGGACTAATTAGCACCAAAACAAGGCCCGACTGAAGCGTCTCTCTTGCACCACAGATGTTTTTGCCTCTCTTCAGTGCAGAGGGAGCATCGCCTGGAGCCCGGCGTGGCGTCATTAGCCTCCGTGCAGCTTCAGCTCAGGTGTTGAGGACGGTTTTTGATGGTCCTGCTGCTTAAACTGACCCTTCGCCACGAAAGCAGGAACCTTTGCGGCTCCAGCCGAGTTTCCTGACCGTCGAGCGTCTGGGTTCAGTGCTACCTTTAGAAATGTTTGAAGTTTCCAGCTGCAGTTTTAAATGTATAGAATCGCTGCTTTAATCTGGATCAAACAGTCATAATGTGCAAAAATAATATTGTTTCCTTATAATTAGTGCATCCCTGCTTGTACTATAGTCTTCAGAAACAACCTCCTGAATGAAATCAAGTCATTTGGATGCATTAATAATATTTTTGGAGGAAAACAGTTTTATAAAAGTTGTCTGCAGGTTCTGGATCAGTCTGATATTCAACAGTTTGCACCACTTTGGATAAATTTGAGCCATTTTTGGACACTTTGAGTCAATTTCAAGACATTTTTATGCAGTTTTATTTCATTTTAGACGCGTTTGAAGACATTTTGACACCATTAACAGAAACAACAATAGTGTCCTTTTCATGTTCAGGACACCTGAGACATCAAACTGCTTCCGTCCACACTTTAGTTTCTGTCTTTTGGCTGCAGGTTCTGGATCAGTCTGTCAAATTTGAGCCATTTTTGAGTCATTTTGGGCACATTTCCAGACATTTTGGGCAGTTTTATTTTTTCATTTTAAGCTCCTCTTCATGTGAACCGTCTGGGCTCAGCGTTACCTCATAAAATGTTTGAAGTTTCCAGCCGCAGTCCAACACTCAGAGACGGCAGCTGCAGTTTTAAATATATAGAGTCACTGCTTTAATCTGGAGCAAACAGCAATAATGTGCAAATACACAGAAACTTCAGGCATCTATTTACTATTTATAGGCAATATTATAGTATATATTCCTTTTAACTAATATCCCTGGAAGCTAGTGTCTTTTTTGCAATTGTGGACTATAATTTTCAAAAATAACTGGATAACTGCTTCGTTAAAGTTGAATTAGGGCTTTTCTATGTAAACCTGAAGTGATAAAAATCCCAGATTAGTTGATTAAATTCTGCTTTTGCATAAAATACGACACCCGAGACATCAAACTGCTTCCATCCACACTTTAGTTTCTGTCTATTAGCTGCAGGTTCTGGATCAGTCTGGTGGTGTTGCACCACTTTGGACACATTTGAGCCATTTTTTGACACATTTCCAGACATTTTGGGCAGTTTTAATTAATCTTGTGCAGGTTTTAAGACATTTTGAGACTATTGACACCAACATCAATTGTCCTTGATGCTCAATTCTGCTTTTGCAAAACTCCAGAAGACACCCATGTCCACAGTTGTTCTATTTCTGTTCTGTGACATCAAACTACATCCACCCACACTTTAGTTTCAAGACATTTTGTGCAGTTCTAACTCAGTTTAAACATGTTTTAAGACATTTTGCACACCTTTCTTTCTCATTTTAAGCTCCTCTTTATGTGAACTGTCTGGGCTCAGTGCTACCTTATAAAATGTTTGAAGTTTCCAGCTGCAACACTCTGGCTGCACTTTTTAGAAACTCCAGCTTCTTCTAGAGCCGCTGCTTTTATATGGATCAAACAATCATAATGTGCAAATACACAGAAACATCTATTTACTGTTTATAGGCAACATTATAGTATTGTTTTCGTTAATATTCTTGCTAGTATCTTGAAACTAGTGATCTCTTTTGCAGCTGTAATCTTTATTAATAATGTTTTAGTCACACTTTTGGTGAAAAGCTGGTTTATAAATATTGAATTAGTCCTTTTCCACTTAATCCTGAATTGATTAAAAATAAATAAAAAATCCAGAATCATTGATAAAATTCTGCTTTTGCATAAAATATGGAAGACGCCAACGTCCAAAACTTCCATCCACACTTTTAGCTGCATGTTCTTTATCAGTCTGGTGTTTTTGCACCACTTTGGACACATTTGAACCATTTTTGGACACTTTTTGAGTCATTTTAGACAAATTTCAAGACATTTTGGGCAGTTTTGCTGCATTTTAAACAGGTTTTAAGACATTTTGCACACTTTTCTTTCTCATTTTAAGCTCCTCTTTAGTTATTTACCTCATAAAATGTTTGAAGTTTCCAGCTGCAGTCCAACACTCAGACTCCAGTTTATAAAAACTTTTATCTGGATCAAACTTCAGGCATCACATTTACTATTTATAGGCAATATTATAGTATCATTTCCTTAATATTCTTGCATGTATTTGGGAAGTATTGATCTCTTTTGCAGCTGTAATCTTCAAAAATAACCCTTCTAAATAAAATCAAGTCATTTTGATGCATTAATCATATTTTAGTCACACTTTTGGTGGAAAACTGTTTTATAAAAGTTGAATTAGTCGTTTTTTCTATAATCCTGAACTGATAAAAAACTGGATTAGTTGATAAAATTCTGCTTTTGCATGAAATACGTAAGACAACCACGTCCATAGTGTCCTTATTCTGTTCTGAGACATCAAACTGTATTTCTTCGAACACTTTTTGAATCATTTTGTTCAGTTTTAACTCATTTTAAACAGGTTTTAAGACATTTTAAGCTCCTCTTTGTGTGAACTGTCTGGGCTTAATGTTTCCAGCTGCAACACTAAAAACTCCAGCTTCTGCCTCGATACGTAGCCAAAGAAAGAAAGCCTTGTAAGATCTGGTGTTGTGTTTTACTTCCACGTCCAGAAGGCTACTCCCTGACAGCCAGTGTGTTTTTGCTGAACTCCGCTCAGGATCTGAAACGGGACGACCATCTGAAGAGGAGTTTTTCGCCTCATTTGCATCATTTGCTGCTGCAGTTTTCTCATATTTTCAACCCAAAACGACTCCTCAGTGCAGCTCAGCCTTTTACCCACAGCAAAAACATCACCCAGAGGCTTTCCCCTATAACTATCTTGAAAATCTTCCATGCTGTTGGTTTTAATGCCGGATAGATATATATTGACAGTATTCTCCATTTCTCCATAATAGCAGTTTGTAATATAAAGACTGAGGAGCTTTTGTGGATCTTGTGAATATTTTAATGGGGAATTTGGGGCAGAAAACGGCTTGTTTAGTACATCACTCCACTTATAAAGGCTCCGTTATGTGTAATATAAAGCAATAAACTTGGAATTATGCTGGAAATGCAGAGTTTTATTCTCTGTTCTCAGTCATTAAATGCTCCTCATAAGTACACGTTTAAATTCAATATAAGCTGAAAGTAGTAGAAAGTCTGTATGCTCATATTCTGGCACCTTCAACAGATGATTTTTAAATGCAATGTGAAGCCCCACATAATAATACAGTTACAAATGGGCTCCAACTCTTTGAATTCTATACGATTCTTACAAAATATTTGGTGTTTGGATGATGATCGCTGCTGTCTAAGGCCAGTTTATGCTCTTAGATGAATTGAGTAACTGTCATTGGAAAGAATTAATCATTCTAGAACAGGGATGGTCAACTCTGGTCCTAGAGGGCCACTATCCTGCATGTTTTAGATGTTTCCCTCTTCCAGCACACCTGATTCAAATGATCAGCTCATCATCAAGCTCTGCAGAAGCCTGGTAACGATCCCAGATTGAGATACGGACACACAACTCTCCACATGCATGTGCAAATAATATTGCTGCAATAATGCCCCCATATTCTAGTCTGATAAGGAGTTCTGATGTCAGATTTACCTGAAACCAGGTGATTTTCATCTACATTTGCTGTTTTCTATGAGCAGGAGACACACTTTAAGCATAAATATCACAGCTGATCATGTTTATTTAATTGTGGGAAGCCAAAAATCGTAGCTGATTAATATTCAATTAACTCTGCAGCTCCACAGCCAAACCTTCCTTTTCAGAGTTTCTCTCCTGTTTCTGCTCATGTTGATGCTCATGTAGAGCTGCAGGTGGATCAGCTTCTGTCAGACAGACTTCTCTTGTAGATTAATCTTTTTCTTATCAGGCAGCAAAAAGGGAGGGCTGCTTCAGAATATTCGAATATCCGAATGTTCGTTCGTTGTGGTGGTATTCGAATAATAATTTTGATATTTGAATAGTCGTGCAAGCGGCCGCTGGTCGCCGATCACCGATAGCTGCTACGTTCCTGCTATGCTACGTTCCCACTACGCTACGTTCCCGCTATGCTACGCTATGCTCCCGTTACGCTACGCTCACGCTTACGCTGGCGCTACGCTGGCGCTCACGCTACACTCACGCTTACGCTACGCTCACGCTACACTCACGCTTACGCTACGCTCACGCTTACGCTACGCTTACGCTACGCTTACACTATGCTACGCTTATGCTTATGCTTATGCTTATGCTTACGCTCACGCTACGCTGGCGCTCACGCTACGCTATGCTTACGCTGGTGCTCACGCTACGCTGGCGCTCACGCTGCGCTCACGCTACGCTCACGCTTACGCTACGCTTTTGCTTATGCTTACGCTTACGCTCCCGCTAAGCTATGCTTACGCTTACGCTCACGCTACGCTTACACTTACGCTTACGCTCCCGCTACGCTATGCTTACGCTTACGCTTACGCTCACGCTACGCTTACACTTACGCTTACGCTCCCGCTACGCTATGCTTACGCTTATGCTTATGCTTACGCTCACGCTACGCTACGCTTACACTTACGCTTACGCTTATGCTCCCGCTATGCTACGCTTACGCTTACGCTTACGCTTACGCTTACGCTTACGCTTACGCTCATGCTCACGCTCACGCTCACGCTCACGCTTACGCTTATGCTCACGCTCATGCTACACTTACGCTTATGTTCCCGCTACGCTACGCTCACGCTACGCTCACGCTTACGCTACGCTTATGCTTATGCTTACGCTTACGCTCCCGCTACGCTATGCTTACGCTTACGCTTACGCTCCCGCTACGCTACGCTACACTTACACTTACGCTTATGCTTATGCTCCCGCTATGCTACGCTTGCGCTTACGTTCCCGCTACGCTACGCTCACGCTACGCTCACGCTCATGCTACGCTTACGCTTACGTTCCCGCTACGCTACGCTTACGCTTACGCTTACGCTTACGCTTACGCTTACGCTTATGCTTTCGCTTACGCTTACGCTCCCGCTTTGCTTACGCTCCCGCTTTGCTTGCGCTACGCTTAGGCTTACACTTACGCTTACACTTACACTTACAGTTACGCTTACGCTCCCGCTGGCGCATCGTTACAG
>OMNN01080544.1:0-19127 GCA_900302755.1 Chromis chromis | reverse complement strand
CATGTTCTATGTTGTATATTGGAGTTAAGTGCCATTCTAGTGCCAGTCCAGTTATTTAAATACAGTTTTAAATGAGGACTGAATCGTTTTTCCTAGAGAAATGTTTGAAAAAGTTGTAATGAAATGTTTTCCAAGAAAAAATTTGGTCAATTAATTTGACAATGCAACATCCAACAGAGACACTGACATGAAATGACAAATTTACATATCTAAGCAAATAAACAATATTCTAAATAAATATTTTGTACAATAAATAATTCTCAAATTGGCTACATGGGACGTATCCTACATGAATGAATATGACCACTATGCCATCCACTAGACCTATTTTTGATGAGCAAACTGCACAAAAACTGCAAAAAATCTTTTACTTCCAAGAAATGCAGTCCTGTTTATGTATTATTACATTATCAACTGCAGTTATTATATTTTCAAAGGATTTTTTTTTTAATGCTAGGCCATTAACGTAATAACTTATTACATTATTGGCAAAATGTTATTATGTTATTGGTTGCTACAGACCATTAATATTGCAATTACTTGATTTATTCATGGACTTATTTCTCTGGACTCGTGTCCTTGAACCCACTTCTTAGAAAATGGCACCAGAACTCTCAATACTGAATTAACCACATTTGTACTGGAACAAAAAAAAAAAAAAAAAAAAAGCCATTTACTTTGGTCTTTTGCAACCCTGCACAACATGCTGCAGTTTGGACTACACAAATAAACACAACTTGGTCCGGATTGGTCAAGGATTTTACAGGGGACGCTCACAAAAGAGCTGCCGAAAGATATCACATTTAGCAGGTGGGCATGAATACACGCTCACTTAGAAGAAGAAATAATGTTGCACAGGATGTGTAAGGTGGCTACTCCCAATGTCAGTCTAAGCATTTGCTCAAATAATACACTTATTCAGCAAACCACCTTCAATATAACCGATTTACACACACGCCTGTACCCTTAACCATTGCCGACATTTTCCTAAATAAGTTTACCTGAGACTTATATTGCCTGTTTTCAATTTATATTAGGATAACCGGCAGAAAAAAAAGGTCAAGCTGAGTGTCAAATTCAATATATGATGCCAAAAATATATGTATACCATTAACATAAAGACTGTATAGCCACATATCTAATGAGCTTACAGCCGCTGACTCATAACTGAGCCCTCTATAGATAAATCGTCTGCTGTGCTCTCCCAAAAGGTCACTCTAATCACACAATTTTCAATGGTTTTATTTCATGTTCCATGGTCGATGCACACTCCCTGGTCTCAATGTAGGTGTGGAGAATGTATGAAATACCTTTTGAAGTTTCAGCTCCTCTGATCCAAAAGCAATTACTCTGTAAACCCTGTAATAATTAGAATGAATTAAAGTACAGTAAAGAATGAAAAGAAAGGCGAAATTACGTTTGGAACAAACTAATCGCTCGTCTCAGACCTCGTTTCGTGAAAGTAAAATGCGACGCTGCTTATATCTCTGTTTTCTTTTGAATCTTAGAAGAAAACTCCTGATCAAAGCCAGCAAAGAGAAAGTCCAAAAAAAAAAAAAAAAAAGCGTGATCAATATCTTCGGGTAGTGACCTGATCTTTTTTTTTTTTTGGCTCTGCTCTGTTGCTTAAATATGTTATTTTCCCAGACAGAACTCCCAGCCTGATAGATTGGATAGACAGACTACTCCCATGATGGCCACCTGCTCTGACTCCTTTCATTTATTTCTTTATTTCTTTCACCAAACGTAGCAAAACTCATCAAACACCCCGTCCAAAAAGCACCAAGAAGCAATCAATTAGTGAAACAAGGGATACACATCAACACTATTCTGACACAGTTTCATATCTCCGATGATGGAAATTGCACATAATCACACAAATAACTCGCTCTAATATTATAATTCTTAATATTTCAGTAACCTAACTTGTAATTATAAGCACACAACACTTGTGGCAATATCACCAGCTCCTGTTTAAATACGTTTCTCCCTGTTTTGCATAATGCTGTTAACACATTTCCACCTCCTCTGTTCATTTACTGTCAAAACAAGTCATGTGTGTTAACCCCTTTATCAGCTCCCCACTCAGCAGTGCCACAGATAAATCCCTCTGAATCTTCCACCGTGCTGCTTATCACTTACTGTGCCGTGCTGTGGTCACAGCAAACACAGCGGGGGGAAAAAATAAATAAATAGGAAGAAGCATCTTGTCGAGTTGAGGTCATTACTGCACGTGTTTGTTTATTCATTTATTGCGTTAAAATACATCAATGTTACAGCTGCTTGATCGATTAACAGACTGACAGAAAATGAATCGCTCTGGTCATATATCAAGAAAACAAGACGTACCAATAAAACGATTTGCTGCTTTTCTTTGATTGGTCGGTCAGATTAATTGATAACGGACAAACAAGCGCTTGGTCGATGAATCGTGAGGAATGTCCTCTGATTAAAGTCAAAGGTGGCGTCTTCCTATTGCATGTTATGTCCAATTACCAGCCCCAAAACCCCTGAAATATTCACTTACCATCACATAACAAAAGACCTGGGCACATTTATGAGAATGTATTAACCGTCAGAATACTTATTTATTAATTTTCTGTCAAGTGCATCAACTAATTATCTGATCTTTTCAGCTGCAAACCGAATATTTTTCGGAATTCCAATGGAAACAAACTGAAAACGGCCCACCAGCATTTATCACGGGGATATTTTCTTATTTTCCACACAAAAAAGATTAATTGAGAGCGTAATTGGCAGGTTAATTGATAATGAAAATAATCATTAGTCGCAGCTCAAGTGTTATAAATTATGAATTCCTTACTATTAATCACTGCTCTCGAGTGGCACTTTAGAAACTGTCGCCAAAAGACACCCGCAAATTATTTGGGGAAAAAGGACCTTCTTGCATAATCAAATCTGCACCAACTGCTCAACTTTCTTCTCATGCGAAAGCACCGCTGCTTGTCCGAGTGCGACACACGAACCAGGCAACTCGAACATCTATAAAATGAACTGAGTTATCTGGAAAAGTGAGCTACTGTTAAGCTGGCACAGGTTTTGATAATCCCCTTCTTCCCTCCCATACCACCTGTCACTTCACATTCAGCCTATACAGGTGTGTCTTCCTGAGTGGAGAGCCTCCGAGTGAGACACATAAAGAAAGACGGATGCTTTACGAGCAGCTCCCTCTGTATAATTGCACAAGCATCATTATTGTAAACACACACTATCAACTATTCCAGCATGCGACATACAAGCAAGGAAAATAAGGTCTTTACCTGGGCCTTGTTTTCCTCATATACCTTTATAATGACGACCAATTAAAGAGTACAGGCTGGAAACCGGCTTGGCAGAGGCAGGATGAATACATTCTGACATGCCTCATAGCACCAGGATAATTAGGTGAGCTGGATGCAAGAAAAGGGCTGTGCACATTTTCGACTGCGAGCGAGGAATTGGCAGCGACCTTTTGGAAAGTAGTAGGTATGAGATTGGCAACAGTCGCTGGAGAAAATGTTTCCCACAGGGCAAAATAGCTACAGGCGTCTGGAGCCACTGGCGAGACGCTTTTTGAAAAGGAATGGTAATATTACAGCGAAAAGTCCTGTTGGCCTCCTGGCTGAGCCTCTTACAGTAAATGGCATTGTCACTAGAGGTTGGACTGCTCCATATTCATCCATAGTTAGCAAATGTTTAAAAAAAAAAAAAGGAGGTTTGACTGGTAAAATCAGTTGAATAATTAATAAACTAAATAAGGAGTCTTGTGAGTCGCATAAAAATGATATCCAACCATCTGTGCTTTGGATATTTTAAGTATAACATTAAAAATGAGGGTTGTTTGCTCCAACAGGGAAGCATTTCTCAAGACAAACACAAGCAACACAACAATTATGAAGCTGCCGATGCGCTGTAGATATGGATTTGCGTTGTAGGCATTGCGCTAAATACCACTTAACACCACCACCATAAAGTTCTCGCTTAACACGTGCCAAATTAGCCCCCCGCAATTAAAAAACAATGACACTGACATTAATTATACCAAGTAAAACTATTAGCTCCATTATGTACTCGAGCAGGAACGGGTTGGAAAAACAGCTCTGTGGGGAAATACCGGTCATCGCCAAATCAATCCGCTTCTCGTCACCGAAGCCCAACAACTCCTCGAAAGGATCAATGATCAGTTCCACACAAAGGAAACATTCATTGATTTTAAATACTTTACAATATCCTGAGGGAGTGGTTAGGAGACAGTGTGGCTCGGTGGAACAGATCCTGCACCAGTGGAAGTAAACAAGAGAGGAGTTAGAGCTGGAACAGACACTGGAGACGACTGGCAGGAAATTAATTAACTATTTTGATCATTTCAGATCAAAATTTACTACAGTGTCCTGGCTCCAGCTGCTCAAATGAGAGAGTTTGCTGTGTTTCATTGTCAAATCTGGAAGTCAGTCAAAGATCTTAAGCTTTTAGTCTGCGATTTCTTCAATTTCAAGCAATCTTTCGAGATAATAATCAGCAGATCAATCAATGATGAAACTACCTGACAGCTGCAGCCCTAACAGAAATAAGACATCTATCATGATATCTACAGTCGTGAACAGAAAATTTGGAAATTATGGGAGTAAATGGAAACTCAAGACTGCCCTGACATACATGGTCTCTACAAGTGTATGGAAACTTTTATGTCCAGATCACTGAAACATAACAGTTTCATGCATTTTGGTTTTCTACAGGTCTTTTAGAAATATGACAAAATCTGGTGGGTCAAAAATATACTATACAGCAACTTGAATTATTAGTTTTGCTGATGTACAAAGTCAAGTATATCAAATTTTCTTAGTGGCACGGCCTCTTAACTTCTCGTGAGTGATTACAATTGACTACAGCTGCTGACTCCTCTGAAGGCAGTAATTAGGGCCCATTTGATACACTAATTAGACTCAGCCACAAACACTACAGTGGGAAAGTCTGAGGAGCTGATCAAAGATCTGAAAAAGCAAATTATTGACTTGAAGTCAAGAAAGTCACTAGGAGCCATTTCAAAGCAGCTACAGATCCCAAAATCATCTGTACACACCAGTGTTCGTGTTTTTTCTTGATTGTAGCAGTGACACATGTACACTTTATACTTACAAACTATCACCTGCTGCTAAGACACAATTGGTCAGGATGGTCAACAGTCAACCAAGAATCATCAAAAAGCAGGTCTGCAATGAACTACAAGGTGCTGGAACACAGCTGTCAGTGTCCACAGTGTTTTACATCAACATGAGCTGAGAGGGAAGTCCAAGAAGGAAGACCTTTCTCCAGAAACGGCACCTTGAAGCTTGACTGAAGTTTGCTGCTGATCACATGGACAAATAAAAGACCTTCTGGAGGAACCTTCTGTGGTCAGATGAAACAAAATTGAGCTATTTGGCCACAATGAGCAGAAATATGTTTAGAGGAGAGAAGGTGAGGCCTTTAACCCCAAGAACACCAAACCTATCGTCAGGCATGGTGGTGGCAGTATCATGCTCTGGGGCTATTTTGGTACCAGTGGAAGCGAAGAAAATGGGAAATGTGACAGCTATTCCACTCATCGCTGTTTATTGTAAGCAAAAACTGGCTAACCATCTTTAGCAGTAAACCCACTAAGCAAAGCCCAAGACAGAATTACATGTAAATGGATTCAAGCCGACTTCATCTGTCAAAATGTGATTGGAAAAGAGCAGTAAGGTAGGACCTTGAGTTGATATATTGATTTTTGAGGATTTTTCTAAGCTTTCAGAGTTTGTTTTAGTGCTAGATGTTCTGAAACATCATGTTACTGTAACGTAAAGAATAAAAACAGAAGATGTGGTTGAAATTTTCATAAATAGTAAGGCAGACCTTGACTTACTAAAGCTTTTCTGCAGCACACACTTTGAGGCACCAAGCTTCAATCTTTGCTGCAAAATGCTCCAGTTTAAATCCATGATCACAGACTATATTTCTCTGTTTAACTGTGTTCCTTTCTTTGTTGTCTTGCTGATTGATGCCGTTTTATTCCAATGAATGTGAGATTTATATAAAGCTTGAATGGAGAAAAAAAGATCCCAGTTTCAAACCTCAAAATATTTAACTGGCCACTCTTGCCAACATAATGTTTGCTGTCAGTGTAATTAGATTTATTCTGGGCTTTTAGTGTGAAATGTTAGTTACATTAGTTGGAAATTATAACAGCTTATAGGGTCCAGATCTTCTACTACCAAGGGGCTGTAATCATTAAATATTTGTCAGATTTGTCATTTGGATTGATTGTGGGGTGGCAAACAAGTACAAATGTTGGCCTTAGATGACATAACACTTCACATTTGTTTGTTTTTTATACACTTAGAGCATAACTCTTTACTATTTCCATTACCATGGATCGGTTATTATGCGGCTAGACTGTTACATACTGTCGCCGTTTAAAACCAGCAACAAATAAGCTGCCCAACTCTCTAAATAATCAGCACCTGCCATTTAAAAACCCATATCTGTCAACTACTAGTTGCAATTATGTTATGTAGCTGAATTCCCGTTTATTGGCTATTTATCCGCACAGCATGCAAGTGTCTTTTGATTGCATTAAAGAAAACAGTCAAGTCAAGTGTGGCAAACACCGGCGAGCTGTTTGAAGAGCTACACTAAGTGGGTGAAGTAAAACATTTTCCTGCAGCAAGTGTTGATTTTACTTCTAGTACAGCAAACTGACCTGTTCAGTGTGGGATCAAGATAGCAATTATTTTAATGAGTAGGAAACGTGTGCTTGATTGAACGCCGCAGAGGCTGTTGGCTTATTGTTTGATGACGAGCATCCATTGTATGGCCTCTCTGTCGCCAACGTCAACGCTCGTCATCTAACAGCATCGAAGCCCTGAGTGCCTTTTTTTTTTTTCCCTTCCTGACCATATACCGCACGTCCACGAGGCTATAGCTGCTATTTATCTTTCAAAATGTGCAGCAAACTTAATGACGCGCCAAGCCCACATATCCAGACCCGACCTCCAAAGCGGATTTCAAACATAAAGTTTTACACGTGGTTTTTAGCTCATAGGCAAAAACACACGCATGAAAATTAGCGAGCATGACATGTCTGTTTGTCCTGTGATAAATCGGTAGCATGTTCAGGATATAAAGCGCCCAGTGTGAGCCGAGCTGGATGGGCTCCAGCCTGACTGCGACCCTGCCACAGATAATGGACGGATGGATAGATGATACTGTCCCCGGCTCATCCCGAAGCATCAGAATAAATCTTTATCAAAGCATAAACCATTTTTTTTTCTGGTGATGCTACAATCTCTTCTCCTTAGGCAGTGAGCGGGTCTGTATTAAATAATTCCAAGCACGTATGAAAGCTTCTTATTATAGAAAAACAACAGCTGATCATGTAATATCAACTAAACCTTACTGGGATTTAACAGTTTTTCCAGGACCTGCTTTTACGTGATAAATACAATATTCTGTGATACAACAAGATAAAGAAACATATTGTAAAGGTAGTTACGACTGAATAATTTGGTTGTATAATAATGATAATGACAGAAAGATCTATCTATCCGCCTGTATTTAGTTCACAGTCCACTTGACCGTGCATGATTAGACCACATGGCAGGGTCCATAAGATGGATTATACAGTATTTCATCACACACCGAATGTGACCCTGTATTATGTGCCTTTCCCATATTAAATTTCAAATTACATCCTGTTAATTTGTGGATGAAGCATATTAAATGAAACCTTGAAACCATGAAGTATAGAGGTTGAGACCAGGAGACATCACTGTATTTAATTTGGCGAGCCAGTGGCCTGTCTGGGAAATGAATTAGGAGTTTAAGTCGGCAGCAAGTGTGTAATTGTGTTTCCTCGAGACATTATCAATCAGTAAACGGAGAAAAAAAAGGTCAGGTGATTAGTTTATTGTTATTATTATTAGAATTATTACAAATGATCACTGGATTTGTTGCTGTTAAATTACAGCATACAATCCTTTTGAGCAAATGTTGATTTAAGAGCATTTGTGTGTAAGCTGCTCCTTTAAAAATGACCTGAAATTACATTTAAACTGTTTTTATAGTGTAGATATTTGTGGTGATGCAACCTGCCTGCATTCCTCACGCACCTAAAACAAAGGAGGAACATTTATTTGGTACATTAAGCATTGTTAATGTATGACTGCATCCAGAACAGACCTTGTGTTTGACATGTTTTTTTTTTGTGTGCAGTTTCTTTTGCATTCGCTATCATCATTAAACTGTTTGTAAATGAGGCCCAGCTGGTTGACCATGCTGTCTGAGTTTATTTTTTTTTTAATTAATGAGGACCTGTTGTACATTAAACAGCACTGTGGGTTATCACATTGTGTTTTGGACATTTCGCTGTTTATTCCGGCTATGGAATTACTCAGCCGAGAAACACCACTGGAGAGTGACAACCACTTTGTCAACTGTTCTCCTCCCCCTGCGGTCAGGGTTGTCTTTTTGCATTGCAGACTTGGCACAAATAGTAAATGGCAGAGCGACTTGAAGCCAGCCGAAGAGAGAGAAAGGACGGTACAGTAAATGTTAGATTCAGGATGGGACAGGCACTGTTACTGTCAGATAAGCGGCGAGCTGAAATCGTGGCGTGCTAGCAATCCGGTGGGAATCGCCTGCATGTCAGTAAGGTGAGGGAAAAAATGGAAACAAGGAAGGAAGAAAAGCAGACCCACAGTCTGCAAAATTATGGGTATGAGCACTGAATGGCAGCTGGATTAACAAAAGGCTTGTCAAAGACTGGATTTGATTAAATTCACATATTTTAAAATGGCGTAATTCGATATTATGCGCATGGAATTCTACAATTTTTGCAAGATTTCACCTCAAGAGAGGCAACATGGCAAAGAACAAGCCACATCAAAAACTCTGATCACTGTGCCGGTGTGGTGATTGTTGGGCGCTTGTGTGTGCACAAGTCTGCATCAGTCTGAAGTCTCTCGACCGCCTAGCAGATGCCCCATTCTTGAGTAGTGGCAGTAAACATCGGCAGCATTATCAAAGGCTTCAGCTTGCCCTGCTCTCCATCAAGTCTCCACTCAGCTAATGCCTGCATCTGTAATGTCCCAGAGGCTGCCTTATCTCCCCTGGCCACTTGGATTCATTGCCAACCTCCAGTTCATGGCAAAGCTCTGATCTGAAGACAAGCTCGCCGCGTGCCAAGGTGGGCAGCAGAAAAAAGTGACCTCCCGCCACCAGTACTCATCGCTCCCACTCACGCCTGTGGACGCCAACAGCCTCCCCAGCACACCCTGACTGTGGGAAACAAATGCAAGACTCTTCAGTAGATTACCCTCTGCTTTTTCCTGTGTGTTGTCTCTGAATTTAGAGTGTTGTGGTCGACTGTCTTAAGGTTCGAGTTTATTACTAACCCAGCTGCATGGAATCGACAAGACGGGGCTTACAGTCGGGTCCAACATAAATGTAATCTGCAGAAAAAAACAACGTCTTCCAGACAGATTAAAACAGCTGCAGCCATGGTGCGCCACAGCTGGATACGCTTTGTTAGCGTCTACAAGAAATGCTATTTAGTTCTTATTTGCCCTGTGTCTTCTGGTTAACTCTGATTGAGGCTTACAGCTAACGTCTGTCATTATCAGTTAATCCAAAACTATTTTCTCAGGACAAAAAATGTCCATTATGGATTTAAAAAGCCCAAGGTGACCCCTAAAGAAGCAGAAAATGAGACGGACCATACCCTTATATATATTTAGTGTATTTTTTTCAGCTCTACTATAATGAATACTACTTCTACACTATGAATAGTTAATGGTTTTAAACTGAATTGTTATGCCTAATATTCTAAATGAAGCTTTAGGATCAGGACCGACAAAGGGGATCTTGTTCTATTATTTACTTATACAGGTGGTAGAAGTATGTGATTGTGCTGTGTTAAAGCAATGAAAACCACATATGTGTCTACCAGATATGACCTACAAAACTAAACTGCATTTGCAGTGACGTTTTGAAGGAGAAACAACCTCATCCGGTTTGTTTGCCTCATATCACAAATCTGTTTTTGTGGGAGTTTAGCTAGTAAGTGAGCACCATGACATAGTCTTTTCTGAGGCTTAATGACCTCCGACCAACACACAAGTATTAAATCAAGCTGGGATAAGCATATTCTTGTATCCCAGTAGCATATGAAACAGATATTTTAGCAGCTTGCATCACGTGGCCATGTGACGACAGATGTAAACAAAAACATCTGGTCTATCCTCCTGCTGATCAGTCCCTATCAATTAAAAATTGCCGTAATCGGCTATAAGCTAGCATGCAGATGTGCGTCTAAGTTAAGTTAGCATGTAAAAAAAAAAATCAAATTTAGCATTAAACACATAGCATTACTGACACTCATGGTTCTGTTTTTCTAAAGTTATGTTCGTATGAAGCTATCTACATTCTCAATTATGTTTGAGAGACGTATCCTACTTCGTCACAGTCTAACCTTTCAGTAAGAAAATCAGTTTCAAAACTAAATTTCTTTCAAAACAGGTTAATGAGAATGCAGTTTGGTTTTATAGGAACATATTGTTTCAGAGATAGAGTTACTCAGTACACAAATAAAAGTGAAAATCAAAAGATGCAAGCAAACCACAGATAGAGGACTACACTGTGTGGCATCCTGCAGAGCTTCAGACTATTTTTTTCACTATTGCTTTAAGATCAAATACTTTAACTTGGAGCTGGTGCATCTGTCCCTGCATAGTTTATGCTTCATGCTGTTGTTGTGCTTTATGAATGTTTAATTTTTAAAGTTTGTGGTCTCGTCAGGGAAATTCATTTTCCCGTGAATGTTGGGCGACACCAAGAGCAATATCTCAACTACATAAACTGCATGAACCATTCCAACCATTTTTAACATGAGCTTCCTTGTCTGAATTGTCCTTGTCAGAAATATGGGACTGTGGTGGCACAGTAGGGTCTGAATGGCTTTTCTTTTGAAAAATCAATAGATAGTTCAGGTCACTGTCACAAAAAAGGCCAGGGAAAAGTGAGAGTACCTACAGACCAGACACAGGTATCTGACATATCAGAGTCTCATGCTCCAATTCTTGGTCCCTCCTCCACATAATATACAATGATAAATAAAGGGGAAACATATTTCCAAGTCACACTGGTGCTCAAGGTTATTAGCAACTCCAAAAATGGCCACATGAATGGTCCTAGGATAGAGCCTTGTCTACATCAACTCAAACCCTATATACGTTACTGCTGACCTAATGAAACTTTGTCGTCACCTTGAGGTTGCCAACCAACCAGTAGGAACAGCCCACCTGTTACAAAACTTCAACCACAACTTGGGAGAAGAAAGAAGGATACGATCAGTTTCTTTAGCACTATCGTTAGTAGCTGGATCTTTTTGAGCATCTAAAAGGTCCAGTCTTGCTGATTCCACCTATTTTAAGCAGTCAGATAGATGTTTCCAGTACTTTTTTATTAATATGTTAATATATGTTACTCATTTCATAATCCTTTGTAGTTATTCTGTACATGTCCAGCACCCACAGAGGCATAATTTAACATCAAGAGCTCAATATCATACAGCAGTACATAACTTAATAATGCTGAAATGGCCACTGATCTCAGTGTGGTTCATTCAAAGGGTTCCTCTGAGAGGCCCATTGGTCAAATAAGCAAAACTTGAATCATAGCCTTTGTTTGTCCAAAAGGATGACTGGAAAACCCTACATTATACAGTGCATTATGTTTCGGTATAAACTCTATTCACTAACCTAGATACTGTGAAATGAATGTACAAATAACAAGTCATTAAAAATAGAGACAGGGAGAAACGGAGACAGTCAGACTGAATGTTAAAAATCCTTTACTTTAAATTGCCCTTTTCAAATATTAAATCGACGTGCAATTATTGACTGGCATATAAAATTAATGCCATTCAGTATCCAGTGTGTTGGTCTTTTGATAGCTACAGGGTTCCATTATTTATTCATCTACTTGTATGAATACAGTCATCGGAGCTGCTTGAGGGATATGTCGCAGAATATGAGTAGAAAAAGAGATCAAGTCATTAGACCTTTTTTTTCTTGACAATACGGGGTTTATCACTGACATGAAACCTGATCGCTAAAAGATGACCATTTTGATGACTGGGCTGTTATAACTTGCATACACGATCTGATATCAGAGATTAAAGAAACACTATTTCAAAGTGGATATAACCCCCTGTCATCGTGATCTGCCATCCTGTTTAATTAGCATTACAGCCTTCTTCGGTCAGAAAGCCTGGCCCAACTCGCTTCATGTTACGGCGATGGATGCAGATAAAAAAAGCCTCTCTGCTGAGGTTATGATTTAACAAGGTGCGTGGTCAGGCGTGCAAAATAGGACGCGATGCCTGATCAAACGAGCTGTGATGGGCCTCCATCCTCTGAACCGGTAACCTTAAAACAATGTGATCGATGGTGCAGAGTCAGATCTTCCTCTACTTCACCTGAATGACGTCTATATATGTGAGAAGACACTGAATGGGAATATATGCTAAATAATGTACATTCACAGCCAAGGTGTCAATTTTAGTTAAGCTGCACGTGCAACAATATGATTATCTTTTTCCAGCTGCTAGAATATTACGTTTTCAATGACACTTCATCTGTAAATGAATCTGAAAAACAGTTCTAAATTCAAATTGTGGCTGCTGTAGCCAGTATATTGTACAAACGGTAAATCTTTTTTGAGTTTTTGAGACAGATTCAGCCTTGTCAGGGAGAAACGTAGCCTTGGAAAGCATAGGAGGCACTGAAACAGAGTTCACATCATTATGGGAGACAAAACCTCTCCAGTTAATCTGTTAATGTATTAACCCTACGAGCCTGAGGCTATTTTCAGGGTAATTTCACCACCTTTACTTTGAAGCTCTTATCGCAGTCATTGTAATGGTTAGTCATTCATGCTGTATCTTTTTTCAGTCCAGTCCAGAGCTATCCAGATGTTTCATTATTTGATATGATACTCTCAGATTTTTTTATAGTAGCCTTTATATCAAGGGAAAAATATAATTGCTATGTTTTGACATGTAGGATCTCACCTTAATGCTGCCATCTGAGATACATTTTCATAACTATATAGGGGAGATTGTTAGGAATCTGACAATAGAAGCATGATGCTGGGATACTGTATGTGCTTGGTGCCTGATGGAAATAACTGTCATTATTTTATTCACATAAGTGTTCACATACACTACTCACATACGCTACTTGCAAAGGCGGCGAGCCAGGCAAATGCTTGTTCCAGTCCTTCCAACCCCGAACAATGAACTCCCAATGGCCACTTTGAGTCTTGGATCTCTCCTGCATTCTTGCGCACAGGTGACCACAACTTTTGTATCATTGCAATGAAAAACAAATCCCTTATTTTTTAGACCAAGTGAGATGGTATGCCAGATCTTTGCTGGCGACAGAGCAGGAATTTTAATTTCAAAACTAGTGTCACAAAAAGGGTAAATTCTGCTGTTTATTTTGATATGCGGCAGGTATAGGAGGGTACTTCAAAAGGTTCTCAGCCTCATCCGGAAACAAGGGTCTTAACTCACATTTTGGGACACACTATAAAGTCTTATTTCACTGTCTTCACAAATGTTTGAAGCAATCAAAGTAAAAAAAATAAGAAGAGGAAAACTTCGAGCTGGCTGCTTGCTTCAGGACAATGTGTCCCACTATAACAGCACAGGTGGCAGAGGCAGCCGAATGTGGCTTTGAACTGCTGCTTTTCATGCACCGACTTCTGTCTCTTTCCCAAACTTGCCTGGCCGCCATTTTGTGATGATGAGGTCATGCACGCTATTGAGGAGTATCTGGAGGCTCGAAATGTGACCTTGAAGCTTGAATATTGGTGGACCAAGTGCATTGAAGTTAAAGGAGGCTTCCTCCTGTGACGTTTTCTGGTGAGGTCGAGAACTTTTTTAAGAACCCTTTTAGGGACTTTTGTAACATATTGAACTGAGAAGCAGGACTGCAAAAATGGCTGAAGAAATGAGTTAAGATATGATTCTATTCTATCTTTGTAGCATTAAAAATAATTAATAACCCATAATTACAAACCTCAGATTGTGCTCTTTCTGGTGATATTTAAACATCCAATGATTGCATTACATATACCAGTATTTTTCAGCCTTGGGGTCGGGACCCCACATACGGTCGCCTGGAATTCAAATTGGTCGCCTGAAATGTCTAGTAATTGAAAAAAAGAAAAAAATACTGATAAAAATATTTTTAAACTAATTATTATTCTTTTTAAAATTAAAACACCACACACAATCTTAAACAACTGTATTCTATACTTTCTTTCACTTTCTCGAATTTAAATCTAGTTCAAATAAAATGCAGCATTTAAAAATATCTGAGCTGGCGCATCTTGATTGAAGGCCGTGATCACGTGACTTTACAGTTACCGCTACTTCAGTTCCCTTGCTTCAACCTGACACACAAACTTGAACAAAAAAAAACTTCAACTCCAAAATTTGTCATAGAAAAAAAATGTCTTTATTTTCAATGACAAATTATTTTTTTTCAATGACAACCTATACTGTCTCTGTTTTAGCTCCATGGATGTGGATTTTGTTGACTTCCTGTGTGACCAGTAGAAAATGTGCCTCCTTGCATATGTAACGGACATCTTTGATCCGGAGTCACCAGAAATTTGTGATGTCAAAATGGGGTCACGGCCAAAAAAGATTGGGAACCACTGGCACATACTGTACATGAACATATCTAGATATCAACACATCTACGATGAGTTTGTGAGTAATTCAAACAAGCATAATGGATGTGGAGATTGTTGCACAGCTGAATGCAGGCTGCAACTATGATTAAATCTGATGTGAAGTCAAGATTGTTTTTTATCACTGACACTTCATTGCACAGACAAGTAACTGGCATTGTTGGAAAGGTCAAGCTGTGCGGTTTAAATGGATATGCACTACGCATCACTGCAATAAACACTTCAAGAGTTGTTCACACTATAAGAAGAGATGTTATTTTCTATGCAAACTGTTGGGCTCTAAGGGTTAGTGTACTTACATGTAAATAAGTAATAGCATAAGCATCACATATTTGCTGTGGTGTGATTCAACTGTGCATGCTGCCTGTGTTTCTATGTATTTATACACAGCAGAGTACATCTATTATAGGTGAGCTTTTCAGCGCTACACCTCCAGATCATCAAGTACACAAAGTTCAGCTCAATGGATTTCCAGTTCACTGGCTTCAACAAACACACGATTATGTCACAATGTTAATTTTTGCTGTCTGCACACCAATACTTGACGTTCCCACGTTATCTCCCGCATCTGGTAAATGCATCATCGTCAGGCAGACCGAGTCATAAAATATATCAATAACACATCAGTCTGAATTTGAGCTGCTCGATGTAGCAGAAATTCATCAAAGTCAGCAAACAGAAGAGGACACAGACTATTTTTCAAATTGCCAAGGATCTGTTCAATGAGCCATACTCGCAAGTGATTTATTCGCTCATCTTTCAAGCAACTGTATAGTTTGTAAATGCGCCAAGATATTTGAACAAATGGTCACAGAAAGAGAAGCGATACAGTAAATAAAGAGAAAAAACCAGAGTGAAAAAAAACTATTTATCGTTAATCCACAAACCCCACTCCAGCTCTCTGTCCATGACATGGAAAAATGCAATTAAAAAAACACATATATATGTATTTCTTTATGTGCAGATACAAAGGTCAACACTGTGTTACTGAAACAGTTTTTATACACCTCCTATTCAAAAAGACTTCATTCAAATGACTGTAGTTCCAACATAATACAGCGCTTGACTTATATAACTGCAAAATAACAGCCAAAGTGACGCAAACACAACAAACTACTCTAGTTTTCTGAATAACTGGCCATTAAGAACACAAAGCAGACCTTGAATGTGACGCTAAGTATGTCCCTTGACGGCCTACTCTCTAATGGCTTTTGCTTTGTGAATCTTTCTGGATTAAAATAAAGATGTCAGCGTGGCACAAAAGAAACGTTTGCTGTCCTTTTGTTTCCGAGCGTGTGCATATACGCCCGCCTGAGTGTGTTTGTTCGGAGCAGTGCTTTTAATCAGTGTTATGGATAGTTTTAATTTGGCAATGCTTAATATTCCTGTCCCCATTACACTCAGATAGTGTTTAAGCTGCAAAATTGAATTTTTAAAATGAATCATTACAATTGCACCATGCACCAGTAGCACAGATAATTCAAGTTGAAAAATAACTTTTTTTTTTTTTAGTTTTTTAGTTTTTTCACCTCCGCTTCTGCCCAACGAGGATAGATAAGCTGCTGCAAAGAAGCATTCGAATATCACATGGACAACTATAATTACTGAGGACTGTCTACCCCAAATACTATAAAAAGAACCATAATGCATTTTGGTTTAATATTGCTTCTGGAAGTATGGAAACTACAAGATTGCACATTAACATAACGCAATCTTTTACCTGTAAAACAAACCCCTGAAGCGACTGGAAATGGCAATCCTAAACCAGACACAAAGCTGCTCTAATTTAAATGTATCGGCAATGATTGACTGAATAATAAAACATACATGACGTAACACTGAATGGGCCGACAGCGCCTATAAAAAGTATCGAAAGTTTTCCCCTTTTATTGCTTTTTAATGGGCAATTTCATTTGGCTAAATTAAAAAAGACTCTTTCATGTCAAAGTCAAAAAAAAGTTTTCTCCAAAGTAATGTCAGTTAGTTAAAAATATTAAAAGTAAAATAAGAAATTGCACAAGTATTAACCTCCTTCAAGTCAGTAGTTTAGTAGACACACCTTTGGCAACAATCAGACTTGCATATCTGGCAGTTTTAGTCCATTGTTCTTTGTAAAACGGCTCAAACTTCGCAGGTTACACATCAATCATAAGTGAACAGCCTTTTTCAAGTCCAGCCAAAAATTGTCAGTTGGATTGAGGTCTGGGCTCTGACTCGGCCACTCCAGAAAATTCACCTTGTTGACTTTAAACCATTTCTGTGTAGCTTTGGCTGTATGCTTCGGCTCATTATCTTGCTGGAAAACACATCTTCTCCCAAGTTGCAGTTCTCTTGCAGGTTGCATCTGGTTGTCCTCCAGGATTTTCCTATACTTTGCTGCATTCATTTTAGCCTCTTCCCTTACAAGCCTTCCAGGGCCTGCTGCTGAGAAGCATCATGATGCTGCCACAACCATGCTTCACATCATGATGCTGCCACCACCATGCTTCACATCATGATGCTACCACCACCATGCTTCACATCATGATGCTGCCACCACCATGCTTCACATCATGATGCTGCCACCACCATGCTTCACATCATGATGCTGCCACCACCATGCTTCACATCATTATACTACCACCACCATGCTTCATATCATGATGCTGCCACCACCGTGCTTCACATCATGATGCTGCCACCACCATGCTTCACATCATGATGCTGCCACCACCATGCTTCACATCATGATGCTGCCACCACCATGCTTCACATCATGATGCTGCCACCACCATGCTTCACATCATGATGCTGCCACCACCATGCTTCACATCATGATGCTGCCACCACCGTGCTTCACATCATGATGCTGCCACCACCATGCTTCACATCATGATGCTGCCACAACCATGCTTCACAGTGGGGATGGTGTGTTTGTGATGATGTGCAGTGTTTGTCCAATCAGATGACGAAAAAGTTACGTTTAGGTTCTTGAAGACTTTTCACCTTCATCCAAGAGCACCAATAGAAACAAGTAGTGGCATAAAATGAACAGAAAAAGACAATTTATTTGCTAATTGCAATTATTTGGATGACAGTTGATTGTCAGCTAAACTTTCATGGCCCGAATTTAGAGCAATGCTTACAGCAGTTGATTTATCGCATCTGCAGGGTTGAAAATAAAAGAGTATAAAAGGAAAGTCTTCTCCTCCGCAGGGGCAGAAAGTGCTTCTAATGCTTCTGAAGTGCAGAGCAGGCACTGACCACCACGGCTGAATGTTAAAGACGGACTTAGAGTTTCTCAAAGTGCAATTCTTTTCCAGACTTTCCCCCCCAAAACACTTCATGGTGCCACAGATGCTCCATGTCACGAGCTCGCTGCGCTGCAAAACACTTACAGCTGAAACAAGTCCCAACTCTGCTGTAACCTTCGTAAGAGGTTAGATTTCGTCTCCGCCTTTCAGCAGCGTCTCTCTGAAGCCCATGAACGGATTTCTGTCAAATTGGCCCGAGCAGACCGGCTTCGTGCCAAAGAGCAGTTAATTAGATTTCGGCAGTGATCTGGATCTCGGATTTCCGCCATGAGATGATAATCCTTTTTTAGCCATAACAAAGATAAAGACTTGACTTTAAATCCATAGAATGTGTTTGCACAGTCGAGGACGCACTCTGAATGGAAATGTAAGAGGAACAAATGGAGGAACAGCAGCCTCTGAACACTGAGTTTACCCAATGTTTTGATGTGATGTCCTCCTTTGTGAAAAGCCTTGATAGTGGTGTTAGACAAATTTAAGGTGTAATTCTTCTTTTCAGTATTTTTTCCCCACTTTTTTTGGAGGTTGAATAAGTAAAGTAAAATCAAAACAGCACCTTCCACACACAGAAAACTGAAAATACATAAAACACATTTGCAAGAAGTGAAATAAATCGAAATAAAGCAGGGAAGGAAGTGCAGCTAAAAGGCAGAATGAATGCAGCGAGAATCCAAAGGGTCCAGAGGGATAAGGGTTTTCACATATGAGATAATTGGCTGCCATCTTTAGTAGAAACTGGCAGATGAACCTCTTAATGAATATTTCACCTTTTCTAATGACGGAGGAGACATTTAATCGTGTGACGAGGTAAAAGGTGGGTTCAGGCTTTTCCGCTCTAGTAAAATATCCCCGTGAAGCAAAAAGCAGCGAGATCTTTCTCCGAGAGTTTGTCTTCAAGTGTGTCTTCACAGATTGAACGGTTTGGTTTTGAATTATTTTTAAAATGTCGAATAAAGTGGTTGAGATTTGGTTAATTTTCCAGAATTAACCAAATCTCAACCACTTTATTCAACATTTAAAAAATAGTTAAATTATAATATGTTGGCAACTAGG